>JARJHM010000981.1:0-95922 GCA_033356055.1 Carex pumila | reverse complement strand
TGAAACCGTAATTTTTATTTGCGACCCACACTCCCAGCAAATCACCTGTGACAGGGGCGGTTTGCTAGGGTCCTGACTGCCTGGGCCATGGGCGGTCCACTAGGGATGCCTATTTATTCATTTTTCCTCTCTCTCTTCTCACTCCAACATCAGTCTACCTCCCACCTCAAAGGCAGAGAGAAGGGAGAAAGAGCTGAAGGCGATTTCGGATGATTTTCTGGACGACTACAGCTACAGGTAATTTAAATTATTTTTTTAAATATTTTTATATTTTTTTTGTAATTATTTTTAAATATTTTTTTAATTATTTTTTAAATATTTTCTAATTATTTTCTAATTAACCGTTGATTACTGTACAGTTAGTATTTAATTACGCACATAATTAGCTTTCCTAATCATTTTCTGTCATTTGAAACCCTAGTTATAATGGCTCCCAAAGTTGGAAAAAATAGAGAAAGAACTAAAACCGAACGCGAAGCAAAAAAAACACTTATTAATAATTTTTGGACGACTGAAGCGTACGAAATGAGGAATGTAGAAAGAATGTTTTCACCCAAAAATAATGAAGAATTTCTTAGCACTCTTGATCCATCAATTAGAAAAATGCTGATGGAAGGCTAGGTGGACAGGGTCCCTCCACCTGGATGGGGACAGTGCTGCTTATGTGAGTTGAAGAGAGATATGGTGGATATGTTCTTCTGTTGTAAATGTGGCAAAGCTGTTCATGCCAATTGCATGGACCCGCATGCAGATCTGCTGAATGATACCCGTCTCACTACGTGGGAGTGTCTTGCGTGCGTCCATCGGGCTGAGGAAAAGAACGGAGCAAGTTCCTCAGCTCGTAAGCCTTAGCCCCCAATTGTATGCTGTTGTAGTATTTTGCTTATACGAATTGATTATTTGGTTTGAACTATGTTATGAACTTTAATTGCGCTTTTGATTGTACTGTTGAACTTTTTATTGTTGAACTATGTTGAACTAGCCATACACATAATATTTTATTTTTTGACATACACATACACATATACATAAACCCTAAACTTTTTTCACAAAATTATTCAAATCAAAATACTAAGATTTCTCTTAAAAAAAAAATAAAAAAATAAAAAAAACATGAGGAGCCCTGGGGGCTGGCGCCTCACTTGTGCTATGGGGCGCCCCAGGGGGTGGCGTCTCACAGGGTATTTTGGGCCGCCCTGGGCCCAGGCGGTCAGGGCATTTATAAAAAAAAATTTGGGACAGGGGCATTTTTAAAATTTACATTTGTTTCATGAATATTAATAAAAATGGCCGAATATATTAAGAATATAACATATTAATTAAATAATTATATATTAATAACTATTACTAATAGTAAAACACTAATCGTATAATTTTAATTTACCAATAATTATTAATCAAAACATACAATCTATATAATATTTTTATAATAAGTATTTAATAAATTAACAATATATAATTATTTAATTAGAGTGAGTCTATGGTACTATGCATATCACGGGTTGGTCCCTGCTACGGCTCAATATTCGAGTTTTCAAAATTATAATAGTCGATCCGAACTGTTCATATTGTTCTCCATATTAATATGTGTTTGGAGACCAATTTTTACATTTTTTGAAATTCTTTTACTATTTTTTTAGATTTATTGAAAATTACTGTTTTTGGATGGTCCAGAATTTTCAGATGAAGTGATTTTCTAAATATCCAAAAAAATCATAAAAAAATTACAAAAAAATATAACATTTGGTCTCCAAACACATATTAATATGGAGAACCAGATGAATGGTTCGAATCGACCATTAGAATTTTGAAAACTCGAATATTGAGCCATATCACGGACCAAGCCATGATATGCATATTTTTAAATCATAAACCCAAACCCTAAATTCTTAAACATTTCAACCAATTGAACCATAAATTCTAACCCTAAATTGAACCATAAACCCTAAATTTTTAAGTAATTCACAATTCACAACCATAAACCCTAAATTTAACTATAAACCCTAAATTTTTAAAGCAATTCACAATTCACAATCATAAACCCTAAATTTAACCATATCACATTCAAGCAATTTTACCATAAATCATAATCCTAAATTCGAGCAATTGAACCAATTCAAGCAATTTTACCATAAATCATAATCCTAAATTTGAGCAATTGAACCAATTGAAGCAATTCAAACATCCAATTCAAGCATGTCATTGCATGTCTAGCATTTCCCACAATTTAATCCTGCAATCCCCACAATTTATAATCCCACAATTCCCACAATTTAATAGCATTTATAAATAACCCGCAATTCTCACAATTCGTGAAATTCGACCAATTCAAATAATTCAACTAATTACTCGCATTTAACCCTAAACATCGAATCGAATCAAACCGAATCACATTAGACAATTTAATCACATTTAACCCAAATCCTAAATCCTAATCGAATAAAAAAAAATCACTTGTTCAATCGAGGGAGAAGCGAATCAAGGTGTGAGGTAGTGAGGAGCGTGGTGCGAGGCAAAGAAGTGACGGCTGTCAGATCTAGGGCAGAGGTAGGGCTTCCTTTTTTTTTTTTTTGGTTCTGTTTGGGTTTGGACAAATGCAGAGAGGGAGCTGAAATGCTGTTCTTGGGTATAAGATGGGTAGTGGTGCGCCCGTCTCTGGGGCGTCTCACTTGGCATGTAGACCATCTATAGTGAGGGCGCTCCACTAGGATTTTTGGGCTGCCCCAAGTCCAGGCGGTCAGAGCAGTTATAAAAAGAAAAATTATACACAGGGCCATTATTATTTTTTTTTTTTTAAGGATATTAATAAAAGTGGCCGCTTTAGATTTAGTAGTACTTGTATATTTAGCAAGATAAGCTAGTCAAATGAGATGCAATTAATTATGTATCACCTGAGATGGATGGATGTCGTCATACATGTTTCTGCAGTATCAATTGATATGTGTCACATTACAAAGTCTATGGGCCGCATGAGATCTATACTTGGATTTGTATTTTTCAAGAAAATAATAGATAATGATGTGCAAAAGGTGACGATTTTTTTTATTAATAGAAAATAAAATAATAAAATATCAAAAATGGTATAGATTTTGAGTTTTGTCAAAAAATAAGTAGAACAGATTTAATAAATCCGTCCAACGGAACGGGTCTAATTATTTTGTCCGGATCTAAGTATCAATTAATTTAGTGGCGTCACTAATCAAATTTAGCAAAAAGGAATAAAAAAGAAACAGAAAAATCTAGAAAATACAAGCAGACCTGTCCGGAGTAATAATTAAAAAAAAAAAGAAAAAAGAAAAAAGAAAATGCTGGATGATATAATATAACCCGTCCGGCGTTAAAAATTAGTTGGTTACGTAGCTAACAAATTGCTTGCACAGTTACAATAGCCATTCAAATAATACGGACTTGGCAACTATTCAAGTGGAGCACTAACATTCTGAGATACCAAGTACCATTTCTCATGCACTCAATAAAGAAGTTGTAATAGCAGGTGCTACATTTTAATGAAGTACTGCTATTTGACAGGTAAACAAACTTAAAAGGAGAGGAAATTTTGCAATATCTATTACTGATTGGCACACTATCGCATTGCCAAAGGTAATGTCACTTTTGTTGGAAATACTTTGACAAAGCACATTTTACCATAGCAGTACCACCATTATATACATACAAGTAGTACTATTTTTCATATACAAGCAGTGGTAAATAAAAAATTTACACAGCACAGCCAACAAAATTGCAATTTGGTAGACATCTTGCTGAAATCCATCATCTTGTTTAACAATACACTAGGTCAAACAACAATTTTTTTTTATTTTCTCTTTTACTTTTTCCTTCTCGGCATATGACACCAAACATTTCATAATAATTTTTTTAACGCCGGACGGGTTATATTATACCGTCCGGGATTTTCTTTTCTTGTTTTTTTTTTTTACTCCTGACGGGTTTGCTTGTAGCGTCCGGGTTTTTCTGTTTTTTTTTTCCCTTTCCGCTGAGTTTGATTAGCGTCGTCATTAAATTAATTGATATTTAGATCCGGACGGATAATTAGACCCGTCCCGCTGGACGGTTTATTAAACCAGCTCTACTTATTTTTCAACAAAATCCAAAATCTATACCCTTTTGCAATATTTTATTATTTTATTTTTTATTAATAAAAAAATCGGGCAAAAGGTGAGCTATTATTTACATTTTCAATTATTGATTTAAACATAACTCATTATTTTCCATCGTTTTCTTTCATTTTCTACCGCATCAAATATATTTAGCCTCAATTTTATTCGCCATCGTTTTCAAGATGTTTTAATTTTTTTTTAATTATTTCAAGTTTGTTTATTGCAAAGGATCAAATTCTTGGGTGAAATTTCTAGTGTGGATCCCTCACAAATCTCAAAATTTCGTATTTCTCCCTCTATAATTAAATTTACCCTTCTAAATTTTAAAACTAATAATTTACTCAAATTTTCTATTAAAACTCATCTTTAATTTATAAAGTGTCCATTTTATAGTACAGTGCTATTTGAAAACGATTCAAATAAATATCTGTAAAACTCTTCTTTTTTGGAAGAATTCAGCACGTCCTCTTGTATTTGGGGTTAACATAGGTTTTATTTTCGTCTGGATTGCATTCTTTTGAAAATAAAAATAAATTAATAATGAACACATTTTATTGTTTATGATCATAATTTGATACTAAAAACATAGGTCACTATAGGATCTCGTACTTTTCATTTTCATAAAGGACGAATAAAAAAAATAATTCTATAACATCTCGTAAAAAAAAAAAAACCGGGAGATAATTTGTGTACGTAATCCTGGAGAGCCGAATGATTGCTTTCTTTAGGTCATTTGTTATGCAATAAATATATTAGAGTAATTAGAAAAAAAGAAAAAATAGATCGATTAAGGTTTTCAAAGAATGTCGACACTTTTTTCTGGCATTGAAGTGCGTAGCCAAGTCAAAGTTTACTCTCTTCAAGTTTTTAAATTTCTTTTTTATGGATCAACCTTTTAAAAAAGTGAAAATATCAAAGACTTTCGGAACTTTTTGCTTGTCAATTTAGAATATTATATATTGAGATATATCAATCAAGAGCTAATAACATTAATAAATAATTATCTTTTTGAGAGAAAACAAAAGAATATGCGTATCATATGAATATTAAATTTATGCAGGAAACATTTAATTTTGGTTTCATATATCCGAATGTATAACTTACCATGTCCAGCAGAACTCCTCTCTTCAATCGCTGAAGGAGCTAATTATAATTAATTACCCATAATTAATCAACATAGTTTACAATCCAAAATTCACAGCTTAAGTTTCTGAGATTAGCATTGCATGTTCTCATTCAAAATTGAGGTGGTATGTAATTTTATTTGTTGGGCCTGGTCTCTTTAGCTCTTCTCAAATAAGTCTATAAGAGGGGTGTAAGTTTTGGGTTGGAAGGATTTGTTAGGTGGTGACAGCCCTAATTAAGAGGTACATTAACATAAAGTCATGAATTACGAAAGATAGTTGTTAGAATGTAGAAATAAGCCAACTTAGTTAAAATTCTCATCAAGATAATAACATAAATTTAGAGAACTCCAAAAACAAATAAAATGACCAAGTGATTGTAGACTAAAAGTCTTTAGATCTTGTTATCTTGATTTACAAAACCTTTTTTATTTACATTTAATTTAGTTATTGTTACAACCAAACTTCTTTGAATATTGAACTCAAAAATTAGTTTACTTGCACGGATGATCTTATGCTACCCACAGCACCCAAGCCTTACTCTATTATAAATATTTGACAATTAGTTGTATATATGTTTTAAACAATTATATATCTAGGTGATCAGAGAGATTTTTTTTATTCATAGAAATTATTATTAAATAATAAAGGAAAACCGAATTTTTTTTTTTCAAACCCAAAGCTTTTTTTAATTGCAAAAGAGATTGTTTGTGGCTAGTGAATTGTGAAGCTGTAAGCATCAGAAAAAAAAAAAAAAAAAGCTTTGGATATGATTTTTTTTTCACATCTACCTATGCCACAAAAAATTTCAACGTAATTTTATGTTTTTTTTTCTATATTATTTAATAGTAATTTACGGAATAAAAAAAATATTGATGTTTGCGCTCAGCTGCGAATTGACAGCTTTTTCAAAAAAAAGAAAAAAAAAAGTATGAAGCCAGTTAATTACCAATAATTAAACACATATATACAACAATAGTATAATCTTATAGAAGACATTTGCTTACAAAATTATACATTGGGGTAATACACTAATTAATACTGTCACCATTGTAGATGCCGATCCTCGTATTCTCCAAAACCACATTGTCAAAATTGTATACAATATATAGAATGAGTTAGGCCGGGGTACTATGGATAGCATAGTGGCCTCCCGTGCTACGGCGCAATATTCAAGTTTTCAAAATTCAAATGGTCGATCCGAACCGTTCATTGTTTAATCCATATTGAAATGTGCTTGGAGACCAAATTTTACATTTTTTGGATTTTTTTTGCTATTTATTAAGATGGTTTCAAAATCGCTGTTTTTATTAAAATTCTGCACCACTGAAAAACAGCGGTTTCAAAAATGCTTAATAAATAGTAAAAAAATTCCAAAAAATGTAAAATTTGAACTCCAAGCACATTTCAATATGGATTAAACAATGAACGGTTTGGATTGACCGTTTGGATTTTAAAAACTTGAATTTTAAGCCGTAGCACGAGAGGCCACTATGCTATCCATAGCACCCCAGCCTAACTCATATAGAATAATAGATAGTTGACCGTGCAATCCATAAAGAAAAGTCTCTAACAAGTTGAATGATTAATATTTGAAAATGGAGCACCAACAACCTCAATTTTTAAATATTTTATTTAGAAGTGCATATCTTAGAAAGTTGATGTGACAACCTAACAGTAAACTTTTAAAGTTTTAATACATGAGAGTGCAAATGCTTATTTTTATAATACTTTTATTTTTTAAACATTAATTTATAATTTTAAAACTTAAATATTAAAATAATACTTATTTGTATATCTATCATGCCTCTATCATTCAATCCATTTTTATACCTATTTTACTCATGCAAAAAAAAAAAAATTTCAGGGACCATTGGCGGATCCACATTCAAATTGGGGTAGGTGATGCGCGCAAAAGCGTATGCACAAAGTTTCAGTACAATAAGATGTAATTTTTAAACCTTTAACACACGTTTGAGTTAAATTGTAAGTGCACAATTCTATCAAAGTAATATTTGAGGTATCGATCCACATGAAGAACGTTTAATTACTATGCTTAAACTTTAGTAGTAAATTTCAGAAAATAAAATAAAGTAAAGTGCAATAAAAGTAAATTGGGAGGGGGGGAATTTGTTCTAACAATTTCTAAGGTTGGGTTCAATACCCAAAAGAAAGGAGTTTGAAACAATAATTGTAAATAAAAGTAAAAGAAATGAATTGATTTGCTTTCAAGATTTAGAGATCTAGGGGTCTTTGGTTTACAATCTCTTGCTAACTCTATCAATTCGGTATTTGTTTGAGTTCATGTATGATTTGATGAGATTTCTAACCTAATATGTCATTAAGGGTCACTTTCGTGAATTAATAACGTGTCTAAGTAATTCGGACTTCACGGTTAGGTCCTTCACCCTAGCTACTTAGACCATACACTCTTGTTAGTCTCTCTTCTCCTCAAATATTGATACTTCACGATTAAGTCCTTCATACCAATACCCGATTCAATTTAAGATGTCCTAATTAGGGTTTGCCTTCACGATTAGGTCATTCACCAAATTTCTAACCTTAATTTCTGTAGTTCCGGCTTAGATTACAAATTGGTTAGATCCTAATCCAAACCTAGAGTATTTGTATTCATAATTTGGTACTCTCCTCTCATTCTAACTTCTTTGGATCCTTTGACAAAGAGATACCAAAGCGGGACTACTGCGATTTCAAGTACTAATTATGTAATTAACACAAATGATAAATCACAGAAATTAACATCAAATTCCATAAAACAATCATAACAAAAACAAATAACCGAATAAGATACAATTAAACAAGTTCATGCATTGATCTAAATCCCTAGAGAGAGATCTACTCCCTTATGGAGAGATCCATTACAAAAATTGGCAAAAGTAAGAAGAAATAAAATAAAGAAATGATTACACCCTTTATTTGATCAAAGCCCTCAATCTTGCTGACTTTTTACTCAGGAAACCCTTATTCTCCTTGCTTGAAAACTTTCCTTTCTCCAGAATTTATCGGTAAGTATTGTGTGTGTGTAGAGATAGAATGAAAGAGTGAGGGATGTCTTCTTGAATGGAGAATGAACACCCTCTTTTATAGCCAAGGACCATGCCCAATTAAGAGCCTAGAAAGTGGAGTTAGTGGATGTTATATTTTAATTGTTTCCCAATGACGCCTTGTCCACATTCGGCTATAAAAACGTATCCTTGAAGCGCCAAAAATAGAAACCATGTTCAAATTGTGTAAATTTGACTTTCTGCAGGTCCAATGCCGATGCTCCGGGCCGCACTGCGTATGGTCTCATCCGCACTGAAAAAAATTTTAGTTTTTAGTTTTTCATGTTGTAGATCTTCTCGCTAGCTTTTCAAAAAGTGGTCACAAGCCATAATCGGAGTTACGAGTCAAAAGTTATGGCCATTTTAAGTTTAGACTCCATTTTTAGCTGACTGCTACAGTGCGTCAGCACTGGCATCCGCATTGCTACAGTATCATCCTCTAGTGTTACAGTGCGTCCGAACCGCTACAGTACCATCCGCACTGGATCCGTGCTGCGTCTGCACCACCCACACTGCGGCTGCATTGAGATCCGCATGGATTTTGACGAATAGCTTATTATACTTTTTTAAAATTGGCGCGCATCCAGAAATCCATCTAAGTACTTATTGCAGCCATATCGCAAACCGTGTGTCCACTCTAGGAATTTTTCTTTGATTTTCTTCATTTTTATTCATTTCCTGCAAGTTAAAATCAAGCAGACGCAGTAACTTGATCCTAAGTGTATTCTATTCACTTTATATTCAAAATACAAGATATTTGGTGTTATTTCGTGATAAAAATCAGATCGAATATGTATATAATTTAGGCCTATCAGTAGGCAAGTGCCTATTCTTGAATTAGAATTTTTTATTTCAATCAAGTACTAATTGTTCGATGTACCTACCCCTGATCTGATATAGTGTCTACCCTTGGTTCGAGTTAGTCTAGTTCTTGAACCAATTTCTTATGAGTTTTGGTCGATTATGTGTATTTCATTTTTTTTGAATATGCGATACTCTATTTCGTAAATAAAATGATAAATAATGACATAACAAGAAAAGATCTGACGGTTTAATCTATTATTACAATTCTAAGGAAATGGGTTGGTCGAACTTTCTGTACATTTTATTATTAAATACTTATATTTATGTTAAATTTTTATCTAAACCTTGACTTTAATTTGGAAATTGCCTACGAACAGTCTCATTTTAAATTGTGCTAAATGAATTTTTAATTAACTTACTAAAAATATTTCAATACTGTGCCAATCGATTTTATGATTATAACAAATTTTATAATAAGCATAGTTATAGAGATTGAGTTGTAATTGTATACTCGATAAGTTAATTAATAGGTTTGAACCTAATTAGTTATTTGAATCCGATCAGTGCCCTTTTCTGACAGAAATCTGAATCCGCCCCTGTCTGGGACACCTACAGATGCAAAATACGTATAATTATTTTCTAACTTTGATTTTTATTTTTTTCAAAAGACACTTGTTGTTCCTTGTTTATTGCTAATTTGACAAAACGACAATTGTTTTAAATAAGAAATAATATTATTATAAACGATTAGATTTTATTACAACGGCTACCTTTTCAATACAAAGACTTCTTACTCCAAATTAGAAATTAAATAATTAGCTAAGTTAACATGAAGGGTCTCTGGTTTGATATGTAACTTAATTAGATAATTTGGGAAATGTTGGGCTTGTCTCTACCTATCAAAACTAGGCCCACTTAAGAAAGTAAAGCCTACTATTAGTACCTAAGCCTCTTTAAATTCTAATACGGATCCATTCCAATAACCCATTAGCATATAAATTTCTCAAAAATACTGGTCCATTTAGGAACCAATTTTTTATTCATAATATTAGGATATAAATAAATTAAATTGGTAGCATCATTTTTAAAAATATTCAAAATTAGTGGAGGAAAAAAAAATGCAAAAATAAAAGCAAACCTGATCATTGAGGCCTACTCCTTGTGGGCCGTAATAACTGGGCCTCTGTTCATCGTGACTCTTGAACCACAAGAATGATTCATTGTGATCCAGCTATTTGTCAAAAATTATGCTATCATTTAATTATTATTTTTTAATACTAAGAGTTGCAGACTTGCAGCAGCTAGAGTAGGAAAATGTCACGGCAGAGCTAGCTTCGTCACGAAATGACACAACATTGGCATGTGTATAGGTTACGTGCCGTGATTTACATGTTTTGTGTGTCATGACTATTTGCGCACCGTGATCATCTTTAAAAAATTTGGCACGGCACGACACGAGAAAGATAATGACGTGGTCACGCAAGTCACGTATAATTAGAATGGTTAGATCTTGACCAAATGATGAATATTGAATAAACTAACTTAAATTATGATTAAATAGTCACGCGAGTCATATTTGGTCACGGTACGTTTATGCATGGCGTGGCTCATGTAGCATGACCATTCACATACCGTGACCACCCCTTTATATTTTGATCACGACATAGCAGAGCACGAGACCAAAGTCACGGCGTAATGAACGGTACAACACATCACAGCACATCACAACATAACACAATACGTTGTTTTTCACTCTAGCAGTATCTAGCTAGCACCATAACAGCAAACATGCATGCATGCCTGAAGTGGTTTATTGCATAATTATGAAGTGCAATAACTGCCTGGCGAGTCCTAAGTTTCTAATTCTTTTTTAATTGTTTGAATTTTGTTGTTATTTTTTTTTTCTTTTGGTGATTGAAAATTATCGTATCATTAAGGCCGGCCTTAAGCATGAATTCGTCACAACAACCAAATAAATTATAAGTTTTTTGCTCAAGAAATAAATAAATTATAAAGTTGGTCATTTGTCATCCACTCTATTTAAATTATAAATTGATAAATTTACAATTTTAATCTTGAGGAGTGTTTCAATACCTCATGCCTTTCATATCTAATCATATCTCATAATTAATATCTTCGTTTTCAAAGTCCAAATTGTCGATCCGAACCGCTAAATATGATATACATACTAAAATGTCAAGGGATGAAATTTTATAATTTTTGGAAATTTTTACTATTTTTAAGATAGGTATAAAATGACTATTTCCGGACCGTTCAAAGCAATGATTTTGTACCTATATAAAAAATAGTAAAAAAAAAAAATTCAAGCAACATAATCTAATACTTAGATCTTAGTTAATTAAGCTGTAAAACGTGAATTAATTAGGCCAAACTAACATGATTTAAGTCTAAAATTTAAGCCACCTATTTTTGTTGATTAGGCTAATATGAATTAATTAGGCCGAATCAATCAACCTTGCACAGAGAGGTTGGCAAGGTAGAGTCTAGCTTGCCCATTTTGTGGTTTAGATGAGTCTACTGCTCATCTTTTTGTACACTGTCCCATGAGGTGTTGAAACACTCCTCGAGATTAAAATTGTATCTAACTTATTAGAATTGCTACTCACAATAATTTCACTTATAATTGCTCTACCATTTCTGACTTATGGTTGTTTGATGCTTGGATGATATCCCCCTTACGGATTCTTTATTAATTGAACTTATTAGGGCTGCTAGCTCTATGGATAGTTTGGCTTGCAAGAAATAAATTGGTTTTTGAAGATTCACCATTACCATCTTGTAGTTCCTTAGGATTAGCTATTATAGCTCTTCGGTGCAAATCTTTTCATGATGATTTTTATTATTTTAAGCTTTTTCTAATTTTACATATGGATGTTTCTCTTTTGAATCAGGTAGACCCCCTAATAATACTAACCAATACAAATACCCTGGCAAGGGGAAGCTCCCAGAGGGAGTTGGACTAGAGTAGTCCGACCTCTCTGTTCGAACTGATTCTAGCTTTGATTCTGATGCTACTTCTTCTGGGAATACTCCTTGTACTTGATGTTATTAGGATATAACAATTGGAGCTACTTCTATTACTTTTATTTCTTGTTAATTCTAGCAAACTTATTAGCATACTTGGTGATTTCTAGTTGAACATATTGCCTTCCCTGATTTGCCTTGTATTTTGCAATCATGAATTAGGCCATCTTTTCTGCTTAGCTATTGTACAGTGGTTATACATCCCTGATTTTCCATGTATTTTTTCTGAATTTTTTTACTATTTATTAAGCCACTTTGAAATCGCTGATTTAACGGTAGCTTCTAATTTTACTGATTTGTTAAGTCATCATTGAATCAGCAATTTTTAAAATGGCTTAATAAATAATAAAAAATTTAGAAAAATGTAAAATTTGGTCTCCAACACATTTCAATATAGAGATCACATCTAACAGTTCAAATCGACTTTGAAAATGAAAAAATGACTTATAACCATATACCCTCGTATGCTTATGTAAGTAGAGTAGCTAATCTCCAAGGATATATGTCTAACGCCTATAATCACAAACAATCTTACAAGGAGTTAATACCAAATAAAAAAATTAACTAGAGAGAACAACTGACAATTTGAAGTTTCTACCAGCAAATTAATAATGAAGTTTCTACTAATAATTTAGTGCGCTGCTTTTGCATCACACAGTTTTAATAGTAAGAATTTGGTCCTAATGGGCTGTCCAGGGCCCAATATTCGTTGAAAATAAAGGCCAGATTCGTGCATATATTTACTCAAATTGAAATTCTTATTTTTGTCTCTATATTTTTAACTTTAATAATTTAAAATTTAAAAAAAATGGTAAAAACAAAAATATTAGATATGATTGATATCGATCATTTTCTCTATGTACATATAAATGATTATGACATCTAATTTTACTTTAATTATTATCAAGAGCTTACAAAAATATATTAATGTGAATAACTTCTATTGACCATTGATTTTTTATTTATTGATCATATAAAAATAAAATTGAAAAAAGTGATAATTTTTTATCTGCATGTAGAAAGAAAATAATCACTACAGCAGATCACATTATCAGCGACTGGTTTCTGGTCGTTGATAGTCACGGCGCCGGTCGCTGAAGGCATTGTCGCTGATACTCTCCCGATGACATCATCGGTCGCTGAATAACGTCATTCGGTTGCTAATAACTTATCTGCCACCAAATTTTTTTGCTTGTTGTTATTTTTTGCTGACGTCATGAAAATGAATCAGCGACTGTGAAACCGGTCACTGATACCCAAAAATTGATTGCTGTTGCTTTTTTTTTTGCAAAATGTAGGTATTAACTATTAACACATTACATAATGCATCATTAATTCAAATATCACATTTAGGTAATAGAAAATTTACATATTAATTCCACTTTAATTCATATCACATTTACATAATTCAAATTTTACTAAATAACACAATAATAATACCACATTATCTAAATATCACATTTTCACAATACTAAATACATGAGCTAATTCCAGCATAGGTTCAAAAGAAATCAATGTTCATGGAAAGGTTCTCAGGTATTAACCCCTTATACCAAAAAAATACAGAGAAACTCAAATATAATGGTTCAAAACATATAAATATAATGAAAACTATATTTATAACTCAAATATAATGGTTCACCCCTTATACCAGTAACTTTGAGGTTTAGTACAATAAAAACTATACTCTTCAATTAAATCCATGTTTGTCCATTCAATTAAATGGTTCAAAACTAAATTTATCATTTACACCTATGAAACCTATTAAGCAAAAAGGGGAGATATGAGTCAGCTTTGTTTCTTGATGTAGCCTCGATGAAAGAATACAAGATATCAGCTGTACCTTCAAAACTTTTATCCAAACTGCCAGATGTGTAGTTGCTAAACTGCATTATCAAGCATCAGTAAGTGCTTTAGGCAAAATCATATCATGGAGGTCAGAATTAAATAGTTGCCAGAGCTGAACTGAAAGAGATCAACCAAAGACTAAAACACTATCAGTTAATTATTTTCTAAGATTTATGTATCCAAAATGATTTACAACCACTACAAAAAATTGCCCTCATGCACAATGTTAGAAAGGGCCGTAAGGATAACAAGTGTACTTGAAACTCTTAATTAAAATAAAAAAAGTATTAGTGAAATCACCTTTGCAACTTCACATGCTAGAACCAATGAGGTGACAATTACTTCTCTCCTGTAGAATAAACATGGTACATGAAATTGGCTCTTGAAAACAAAAATTGCCTTTTTGAATAAACCAAAATGCTCTTGTTAGAATTTCAATTTTGACAGGAAGGTACTTACACCAGTTCAATTTTGCAATTCATTTGACAAGAAGGCATTGGTACCAGTTAATTGCTTTTTTGAATGAACCAAAATGCACTTATTAGTAGTCCAATTTTGACAGGAAGGCACTAGTACCTGTTCAGTTTTGACCATCTAAACCCAATGTATCTTCATGCTATTACAATACACACAAGTATAGCAGAAAGCACGTCCCCGCCTCAAATTGGGAATCATTAATACAAGAGGCAAACCACCAATTTAATTAAACCTAGCATGATTCTTCAAAAAAGAAAATTAGATAATCAAATCAATTGACTAACCTGAAACTGCGTTTCAGTGACCAGTATCTGGACTTCAAAGTGAACTGCAGACCATTTAATTTTAACTGTAAAAATTGCAGCAAGAAAATATGAGAGCATTTTGTTATAACTTTACAAATACTAAAAACTGTGGATATAATTTGCAAAATCTGTGATTGATTTGAGGTATTTGACCAAATGCCAGCTAAGTTAACCAAATTGTCCAATTCCTAAATCTGATAAACACAAGGCAATTGTGAAACTTTAATAAATAAAGAAACATGCAAATAAATGTACATCCTTAAAAAATGTAAACCATTCATGAAGGAAGACTTCTTACAATAAAGAGAAGCAGCAAATACTTTTCAGTTTTTGACTCACACGGAGAAGATAAGCCACGGTGGTTGTTGACATGCGTCCAGTTTTGCCACGTTATCAAAGTACCACTTATGCTAAGATCTACTATATATGAAAAATAAATGGAGAGGATTTCCTTGTTAGCTTATACACATGCTGTAGGAATTTCATGTGTATGTCAAGAGAGTAAAAATAATTTTTTTTAACTTAATACACAACGGATTTTATTTATATGACAATTGCAAGTAATATTACGTTAAATAAAATTTTCTAGCATCTCATGTGCTTCAAATAAAATTAAATAAATTTATTTCTCACATAAGATGAGATAAGAATTCATATCTAAAGAGATTGTCAAATATCTTGTTAGAGGGAAATCAATTTCCTTTCTAGATCTCTTAGAACCGCCGTTCTCTTGAAAGCACATCTTGGTTCACCTTGAACCTAAACAATGAACTATAACACCTCTTAGATAGATGGATGTAAAAGTAACATTTCTAACTCAATCTATAGCACACACCCTCCTCCCAAACCTTATGGAAGAGATAGAAGGTTGGAGTTCAAGGCTTAGATCCAACCACCTAGTAAGAAGAGATTCGACCTAGGAGCAAGCCTCACAACTTTTGACCAAGGAGAAGCTTTTATAAATTTCGGCCAAGGGAAGAAGAAAGGGGCTGCTCAAAGAGGATTTTTAGCTAAGGTTTATGGCATAAAAATTAGCTTAATTTTTCTTAATCATACCACTTTAAATAGGCAAGGATTATGGTAACTCTTTGTGTAAGGTTTGAATTAATTACACAAATATCACTTGTCTTGTTTAGCCATTTTATGCTCCTTATAATCTCATCTTACTATTGGTTTCATAAATTAATTTATGAACAAATAATATTATTCATATTATTATATTATACAATATTTCTATTATTCTTATAATACATTCAAACATTATACTAAATAATATTTGCATAGCTTCATAAATTTATTTATGGTTTAAGTATATCATATTATGACATTTTAATTATTTTAGCATTTCATCACATGTATTTTATCTTATACATCATTATGAAATGTAAAATACTTGTTGTTTCTCTTCAGTTGGTGTGACCGTATAGAGGATCTATGTCATTTTATCAATAATATAAAACTTTATATTATTGACTATAAGAGGTTCTATCATTACATTATAGTTATCCAAACAACATAATAATTATTTACTCAATCCACTAATTTTGTGTCTATCATTGTCACATGATATTATGAATAATATGCAAAATAGAATCGTGTCATTTTTACATTATATTTGTTTTCTTGGTCTCTCAAGAGAATTATAATTATAACTACATCAGTTATATTGCATGCAATATAATTTTACTTTACCAAGAGGCTTAGTAATATCATAACTCAAATTGAGAGACAATGATAATATTAACATATAGATTTCTCCCGCACAACTTGTACACAACGAACTACTATTTTATTCCTATCATAAGATAATATTTAAATAACAATCATATTATATATTTCTCATGTGAGAAACCTACGCATCTCATATCTAAGATTCTAAAGATACAATGGAAATATTAATGACACAAAACACAATCCATATAATGCTTCATTCATTTAGGTCATGTTCAATATATAAAATACACATTTTATATATTCATGTAATTAAATGATAATCCTTTATCAATATTTATAGAACTTCAATGTATTTTAATCTACATGACAATCTTCCTCAGTAATTAATGTTTCTCCTTAATTACCACGATCGTGAATTTATTTAGTGATTAAATATTTCTCATCTTAAGAGTTCTATGATTCAAAATCAAGAGCATCTTCTTAAATACTTCCAAAGATATAACATATAAATCTCAAGAAATAAGAATACATAATAATATTCAAAATCATGAAAAATACATAAATCATTACAAAAAATGATAACTTTTAAAACACATATCTTTCACTTGCATGACTATCAAACTCAGTGCACCTCAATGGATGACAACTAATCTTCATCCTTCTCCTTGTCAAACTTGGTCTCCCCAATTTTCTAACGGGATTTAAAAATCAGATGTAAAAGAATCCATACTAGTTCGTGAAAGTAAAAAAAAAAAATCACTATAATCGTAATCTAAGTGAAGTCCCTTAGTGTATTCCATTTTTAGTTCGCTAATTCAAGAAGGACAAAGAAGGGAGAAAACTTCCTTTTCTAATTAACATCATACAAATTGAATAAGGCACAAAAGAACCTAATTGGTAAATATTGGGTTAAATGCTAAGCCTTAACCTAATTGGTAATTTTAATTGTAAAAATTTCCCTCAAAACTGATACAGATCAAATACCAGTAAACCAAAAAACATGCCTCAACTTGATTTCTCAAAACTCATAAATAAATTAAAGGAATACCTTTCCCCAATCTCAGATCCGTTGCTCTCCTCTAATCTCCTTGACTTTGCAACAGTAATGACCACAAAAAAATAGAAAAGCTGACGACTAGCTGTGAGCAGTGGCGACGGGAAGAGATGGGTGGCGTGGGAAGAGAGGCAGTGGCGTTTTGATTTTGGGGAAGAGAGACGAGAAGAGAAACGGGAAGGCAGGAAGAGAGGGGTTTTGATTTTGGGGAAGGGTTTTGATCGGAGGGGAGAGGGTTTTGATTTTGGCGGAGGGGTGGCATGCGTTTAGCCACGTTTTTTTCATTTTTTTCAGTGACATTAAAAAAAAAAATTCAGAGACCGGTTGGAGTCGGTCACTAATACCGGTCACTGATACAATTGATCACCTGATTTTGGGTAAAATTCATTTTTTTTGTTTGGAGAAGTTGAGTATCTGCAACCGGCATCAGCACCGTCGTTGATACCGGTCACAGAAGGTCAGTTCTGATGTAATGAATATTGATCACTTCTAACGGTTTTATTTTAACATATAAATTTTAAATTTTTTATTATTCGAAAATTTAAGAAATATATACTGGATCAAGAGCATCTGCTACGGGGAACATCCACAATCAATTGCTGCAAGGAGAGATCTATAACAATATGTATGTTTACTATACTAGAAAAATATGCTTTTATTTTTTTTCTGAACACAAATGTACCATTTCTAAAGCTCTATTTGGTATCTTTCTAAAAAAAACAAAAAAACTCTATTTGGTATACTGTATATTTGTCCTATTGTATCATCCCTAGCATAAAAGAAATATAACAAATATAACACTTCTTCTCAACTTGATGACACATGCATGTACCTTTTAAACTTGCTTAATTATAAGCTCCTACCAAATCTTGTTTAGGGCACTTTTGGCGATATATATTTTAATTCACGGTTGTTATCACTCTCAATTCATAAATGCTCATAATCGCGACTAAGTTGCAATTAATATATCAAGTTAGAAAGACTTCATCACGGATCATTACTTTAATACTAAGTTTTGTACAGGTCGTAGATTCGAAATCTGATCAAAACATTCCTAATGAATATTTAAATTGAATGGTTGACCTTCATTTTTACTCATTTCCTCAAAAACAAAAAAAATTCCATTCGAGCTAGAAAGAGGTCGAGCCGAACGTAGCCATGGTATGATCATCAGTTCATTAGGAAGATGTACATGTAGATGTCTTTGTATCCATGAAAAAGCCAAGCGTGAGAAGAAGAGAGTGCCATACGTAGCCAAAGATAACTTGCTGACAATTTCGCAAAAAAATAAAAAAAAAAATAAAAAAAATACACCACTCTAATTAGGGGTGTCAATGGTACCTTTTTATCCGTTTACCTAACCCATATCGTATTCGATAAGACGGATATGGGTAAGATTTTTTTTTTCGTAAACTTATTGGGTACGGATATGGATAAAGATTTTTTTTTTCCGTTATCAAAACAGGTAAGGGTATGGGTAAAGCCTATTTTGTACCCGTTATTCAATCGGGTAATTATATAAAATATATATATATATATTATATCTTAATGAGCATTGAATTATTATCCATCTCCAACAGTCCAACTGGCAATTACTCTTGATCTTGGAAAACAAAATTTATTAAATTTTCTAACTTGAACAATTGACCATTTATGTAATTGTGTTAAACATAATTCATTGTTAAAGGACTTGAACAATTTACCATCTTGCTTTTATTTGCATGCCTGATTTTTTTTTAATTAAAGAATAGAGATATATATTTTTTTTAATTTGCGTTTTGATAAGAAAAAATAATTTAATTGGAATTAATTTTCATATTAGTAATGTGATTATATATGTGAGAAATAAATGTGTCTTAGTGTTTTATCTAATAGATAATAAAAATAATTATTATACAAATATTAACCGTTATTTACCCGCTACTATTTCGTTATCCAACAACTACAATGGGTAAGGGTAGGGTACGGGTAAGACAATTTGTAACGGGTAAGGGTAGGGTACGGGTAAGGATAATTTGTGACGGGTACAGGTATGAAAATGCTTCCACCCGATCCTTACCGTACCCGTTGACACCCCTAACTCTAATTGAGTTATTCGGTTTCGGGCAAGTCATTCTTGGCTGCATTCAACTCGCTATCTCTTCACGCCTGGCTATCTATGGCTTTTGTTTTATTCTTCTTAATTTGCATAAGTGGATATATGTCTGTGGTAAGGTCGATTTGGAGCATATCATTACAAAAGGAGGTGGTGGTATTTAAATAGCATTTGAATCGTAGTATCTTATCTAGCTAGCTAGTAGGTATACTGTAGGCTATAGTGGAAGCAAGAATAATATGGAGATTCTCTAAGGGCTTGTTCGGTTACATGAAATAAGAGAATAAAAGAGGATTGAGGAATTAGGAATTGACAACTCTTCCACTCTATTCCACATGTGTTCGGCACATCATCATTTGGAATAGTTGCACTTTCTTTTTGTTAAAATATGATAATTGTAAGAATGACTCTTATAACCTTTGTTGAGTTTTGACCACAGCACCATATTTTGTTGTTCTTCTATTTAGCTTGAGACAAAGGATTATAGTTTTACAACAAAAGAAATTCTATTAAATTGCTCACATAATTTATCTATTAAGTCACAGTATCAAATTTGAGGCAAAGAAATTCTATTTAATTAGCTGCTCCTTTAATTCATAGTATCAAATTAAGTCAGCAAAATTGATACCATTTAATCTTCTCACAAAATTTGTCTAGCTACCAAGAATATGTTCTTTAACACACACAAAATGATAAAAAACTAAAAGCACAAATTGTAATTCTAAGCAATATCTGATTTCATTTGTAAACACTTTGCCACTTACAAAATACAGCTCAAATGCTCATTGTTAATAACTAAAGAGCAACTGCTTAAAATGATATAATATATATTCTTTGTTAGTCAACAAAAATCTAGTTTAACACCTAGATAAACTAACTTGATTACAAAATGATCCTAGAACAACAATTCGTCAAGTTCATGAGTAGAAGAAGTCAGTCGAAGGTGGACGCAGGTTAGAGGTTGGAGTGTAAGGGGTGACATGATCATCACCATTCACATTGGTATGGGGAGTATTGTTTATGTTTCTTGGATTGACAGAAGCAGTCATAGGAGATGGAGTTTGAGAATGATATGACATAAAAGTAGGATTAGCAATCAAAGGAGTATTAGACATACCGTGTGGATATGGCATAAAAGTTGGATTAGGAGAAGGATACTGCAAAATAGATCCACCGATGTCTGGAATAAGTGGCAAGCCTGTATGATAACGCACTAGTACAAAAAACCCCTTCACCAACTCTTCAAATACCCCTACACCGACTATTATAGCGGCGTCCGTAAAGCCAGCGCCAGTGAAGGTTATCCTACATGAACTGTTAAAAAACAGTCGGTGTAGGATGCCTACACTGATTGTTTCTAAAAACAGTCGGTGAAGGGTGCCTACACTGACTGTTTTTAAAAATAGTCAATGAAGGATGCCTACAGCGACTGTTAAAAAACAGTCAATGTACGTCCTAAAAACAGTCGGTGTTGGCGTAAAATTTTTGGCATGGTTCTATTTGTACCGGGGCTAGCCTCCATATTTTTGCTAGCCATATATATTAACATACAACATTCATTGACATTAAACAAAATATCATGCAAATAATATAGACAACATAAACAAAAAACAACACAATATAAACAACATAACATTGTCATTCACAAAAAAAACTATAACAAAATGTACATAATACATAACATATTCATAATATAAACAACACATTCATTCAGCAAGAGTTGCCTCTGGCGCTTTGCTATTCTCCCCCCTTCCCTCTGCTGCTTTACCCTATCATTATGTGACTTGATTTTATTAACAAATTCAAAGGAGCACAGAAAGTGGTCAAAATGAAATTTTGTTATAATTAAAGTCAGTAGTTGCATACTTGGAGTAGCCATGCCCACATCAAATAGATCAAAAGAAAAACAACGAAGGAAGACGGCAGTGCTTTCAAAGTTCCAAATTTTATTTGATTAGCCTCCAAAATTTGGTCTAGCTCGAGCATGGCTCTGTTCCAAAGAATTTTAACTAAAGGGTATTAGCACCATAATAATATGTCTCACTTTATTAAACATACCAATGAGGATAGCCTATGAGAAGTACTTTAACAAAAATCAGAATTTCATGAGGATAGAAACTAACCAGAAATATAACACAAATGAGAGAAGAAAAATAATCCCGCCATTAGTAACAGTGAAGTCTCTAATACCATTGCCCACTGTAAGCGGTACAAACACATTTTCTGAAGCATATCTCAATACTTTCATAGATACACATATCAGACTTAGTTATCAGGCAACAAACACAAAAGGAAAAAGAACTAAATAATAAGAAAGAAGAAAGGAAGTAGATCATATGGAGGGGAAACAGAATTTCTGGATTCAATTTCTCATTGATGCCGTAGGCTACCTGAATAAACACAATAAACTCTGTCAGTACATATCTTGTTTTACATATAAACTGAAACAAAGGTGAGGCAGTAGTAATTGAAAAGCAACTTGCTACGGGCGGAGAGAACAGAAGTGAGCGAAACAGAAACATACATTATTATATAGCAACATTTTGAGAGAGACAATTTCCAATACCAACTTATGTGTTTTGAATTCGTAATGACAATAGAAATTTAACATGCTAATGGCTACCTGAAAGGTAAATGCCATCGGGACTTTGGCAATATCATACATATAATCTGTTGTAGTGCCACATGCCAGATACCTGAAGTTAACACAATTTTAAAAACCAAGAAAAACAAAGTTAACACAAAATATTGGAAGTATGTTAATTACCTAGTGATTAAACAGACTTACTGTCCAAGGCCTGATTGTTACTATTACTGTGGAGATTGCACCGACCAGAATAAGGAATCCAATGCCAACAAACACATATACCCCTCGAGATACAAGCTTTCCAATTATTCAATGTCATCAAACAATTTGAGCCCCAATCAAGCACAATCAGCAGGCAATTCACAAAGGTGCAGATTTAACTCCACATGAGTTCAGATTTCAAGCCTTACAAGGCACAACAGAGAAGTAAAAAGAAAAACGCAAGGAAGCATAGAGGGATTTACCGAACAAAAGCTTCAATTCACGAAAAGGGGTGAGGGTCTGTGCTAAACGATGGGGCTCGTCTGTGCAGGGGTGAAGCTGAGATTGATGGGAGCGCGTCTGTGCTGTGCTGGTGAGAGATCGAGAGAGAGATGGTGCGTCAAGGATGGTGCTGATCTGATGCGAGAGAGGGATGGTGCGGAGAGGGTTTAGGGCTAAGCGAAAAGGGTGAGGTTTGGCGGCTACAAGGTCTGAAGAGAGCGAGAGAGACAGAGAGGGTTTATCGCAAAGAAGAGGGAAATGAAATTTAGAAGGGGAAATGAAGTTCTTCGCGGCTAAAATCGAAACATATAACTGGGAACGAAAATTTCACCGGCATCTGCCAAAAAAAAATCACCGATGGTTTTAAAAAAGGGTCAGTGTTGAGAGCAACACCAACAGTTTTAAAAAAGGGTCAGTGTTGAGAGCAACATTGACTGGTTTTCAAAAAAGGGTCAGTGTTGTTTTCGAAAACAGTCAGTGTTGAGAGCAACACTGACTGCTTTCGAAAACAGTCAGTGTTAGTGTCAACACTGACTATTTTTTAAAAAATAGTCAGTCTTGATTATCAACACTGAAGGTTTTTCAAAAAAATAGTCAATGTTGAACACCAACACTGACTGTTTTTTTTTAAATCGTCGGTAATTTTTTTTGGCAGAAAATTAAAAAATTTGCAATGAAGAGAAATAAAAAAGTTTGCAAAATAATTTTGTATATATAAAATTATATTATATAGATTGAATTTTATTTAAGAGATATATTCTTTGCAAAAGTTTATGAGATAAAAAATATTAAACATAACCAAAATAAATTTTCGAAGTTCGATCATGTCTAAGCTTCAATTCAACAAGAAATGTTTATAGTGCTTCGATGTTTCAATATTTCATCCTCTTGATTAATAGGTAAATGAAAATAAAATTTCATTTCATTGCACATCAACCGTTGATTGATTACATAAAAATGAACAATATGAAATTATTGGCTCAATTTCAAGAGACAAATAACGATAAAATTATATAAAATTGATAGTTATAAGTATTATTTGACATATAAGATGTAAAAAGAGTAGAAAATATTTATTTTTAATTCTTTTCATACTATTTTATGTACAATTATTACCTAAATTTAGATTTGTAAATTTATATCCGTTTGATAGGAGATGAATGGTCTTGATTTCAAAGGAGGTGTCCATTTTGAGGTTGTGGGTGGGAGTCCATATCCTCTCAGGTAACTTAATATTTATGTTTAAATCCTCCTAGGTGAAAAGCAGTGGATCCTTCAATATTCGTGCCAAAACTGATTCGACGTCTCTTATATAAAATTGAGAAATTTGGTTACCTCAGGCGAAATAAATTTGTTGGGAGGTGTCTCGATGCAAGTGTGATACAGAGAGTTACTTGTTCTCTGGATACTACGTGATTTTTCTAAAATCCAAACCCATCCCCTCTATGGATACTTGGTGATTTGTTATCTGAAAACGTATTAATTTTTCCATCACATAGTTAGCAAAATATTATACATTAACATATAATTTTCTTAGATACAATTAAATTAAAATAAATTAATTTTGAATGTCTAAATTAATTCTATATAAAGGAAAAAAAATAAGAAAAAAAAACAATTTTTAGTTTTTGAGATTTTTTTTATATATCTTATCGGATTCGTAAATATATCATAACTTACAAACATCCCTCTAAATTTTTGATGAGTTCACTCCAAATATCATGTCTATGTGTGAATATATCATAACTTGCAAACATCCCTCTAAATTTTTGAAGCCACCGACAAATCTGGGAAAATGAAAGTTGCTTAGAAGGGAAATGAAAATCACCGACGGTTACAAAAAAAAAAAATAGTCAGTAAATGATCCAACACTGACGGCTCAAAAAAAACAATCGGTGCTGAGCACCAACATTGACTGTTTTCTAAAAACAGTCAGTGTTGGTCCTCAACACTGACTGTTTATAAAAAGAGTCAGTGTTGAGTACTAACACTGACTCTTTTTAGAAAACAGTCAGTGTTGAACACCAACACTAATTGTTTTTTTTAAAACTGTTAGTGTTGATAACTAACACTGACTGTTTTTAAAGCGTCAGTGTTGAACAACAATGCTGACTGTTTTTAAAGCGTCAGTGTTGAACAACAATGCTGACTGTTATTTAATAAAAGAGTCAGTGTAGTATGAGCAACACTGATGATTTGCTTAAAACAGTCGATGATTTAGGGTCAGTGAAGGGGATTTTTGTACAAGTGACGACGCAACGTGTAGTCTACATATCCCCTTAACATGCCATCTGCTTAATTCATGAAGCACCCTCTCACCCAATCATTTCCCAAAATAGATAGCATGTCATAATAGTCACTATTGAATGTGGGTAATGTGGAATCTAATACACCATTTAATATGTCAATGACCTCCTTTTGAACCCCTCCATACTTTGGATTTTTCTGCAAATTTCAGCCATGCACCTTGTCAAGTGTTTCATTTCTTGATTGCTGCTGGTTAAGAAAAGTATGAGCTATCTTAGCTTTCTTGTATTTTGCATTTTTCTTTAAATTTCGTGAAGACTCGGCACATGGTATATCACCTCTCTTACGCTTCTCTACAACAGAGTTGGCATGCTCCTGTTTTGTTTCTACCAAAGGGACTGATATCGGACTTATGGGGCTGCTGGTATGAGGTGTTTGATTGGCAGTGTCATCAGTATCAACTTGTATAGGTTCATGCAATGATTCTCCCATCTCTAAGCTATCTGAGTCTACATTATGTGTTATTGGAATCGTCGGATCTGAAGTTATTTGTGCATCACATGTTGCTATTGTTGGGGTTTACCGGTGCTAACCGAAACCCTTTAGGCTTAAGGTGTGGAATGACCGTAGAACAAAAATTTCTACGGCCAACTTAAGCTCAGGATTAAACGGGGTATGTCAGGAAACTTTCCAAGGCGGTCCACCTTCAGTATTCATTTGTCATCAAAACCCAATTTAATCCTTTTACAGATCTACTCCATGATTGATTTCTAAAACTTTAATCTACTTACAAATTAAATAGATTAATATAACATATTTATACCTTGTTTCCAAATCACAGTTGAAATTCAGACCGAGCGAGTAGAGCCTCACCAGGGAAGGAATCGACTCGGAGAGGAGCATCAGACGTCTGATGCCTCTATCGGTTATCCACCAGGACTAACTGGAGAGCGGTTTATTTCTTCTGCCAGAATACTGTAAACTGCGGAATTCTGCAAAAACACTATTCACAGAGAAAAGACGAAAACCCGTAAACACAAATTTTTGGTTGCTCAGTTTCATCAATATGAAAAACTGACATACCGCGAAATTCGATAAAACACTATTCATCAATCCCGTAAATATACTCCACAACAACCCGCAAGATTATACGTCAACTACGTATAACTTTCTTTTCTCTACCGAAACACTATTTGGGTGAGAAACCGAGAAAGAGAGAAAATACCGATTCGATTCTGCACGAAACGATATGTGTGAATTAGTGAATTTCTCTCTACCCCTCCACCCCTATTTATAGTGTTTAGGGTCAGTTGCAAAAGACCAAAATGCCCTCCAAGTTCGGCCTATTTACAAGGTATGCCATTGACACGTCATCCTTTTATATGTGAAATGACCAAAATACCCCTTCCACACCCTTCCACATTCTTCTCCATGCTTCTACATCATGCAAGGTGGCATAGGTGTGAAATGACCATTTTGCCCATGTGGATAGGATTGATGACATGCCATCTGGATAGGATCGATGACATGTTATGCAGATAAGGACGAATCTGAAAAGACCCGAATGCCCTCGGCCCGAACACAAATAATATTCATATAATTATTCTGAACAATTATATATATTTTTTTCTTGCGGTTTGTTGTTTCGGTAATTTATACAACGTGTCCTACACATTTATAAATTAACCGGTTAACTTTTATACAACGTGTCACACACGTTTATAAATTAACCAATGTTTTTTCTTGTTATTTTTACATAACATTTATAATTTAATTATAACACGTATAATTAATTATAACCATCTTACTATTGATCATAACCAATTTATAATCAATCACAATAAGATTCTCCGATTAACTCCTATATGGTGTGACCCAATAGGATCTGTGTTATGTTAGTAGATAGAGTTAAAACTGTTTTAACTTCTATAATCATGAGCGGCATCTGGCAACACATCATGACCATCCAATTACATAGATGATGCTGTACTGTACAATATCACGATCCAGTAAACAATTTACTTGTGTCTGTTCTTCTGTCTCACAGCTATCAAATTAGTTTCAAGGTAGATGTGTGTCATTCTTGCTAACTGAATCTTTTCTTGATCTTGAGCAGATTATCAAATATAACTACTCTTGTAATTATACTGCTAGCAGATAATCTTACTCTATCAAGGGGCCCAGTGATGCTATAGCTCGTATAAAATACGAGGGACAAATAGTATTCTTGGTAAACTATCACTTCCTCAGCTAAGCTATACATATGGAAAAGCTACCATTAAGACTGCTTTTTACGGACAACGTTAGATAACAATCACACATACATATTTCTTAGTGGGAACGATAAATACCTCATACTATAGAACCTGACACTGAATGAAAATATTAATGACACGAACACAATTTTATTTAATGTTTCATTAGGGGTCTGTCAAATACTATGTTCCTAGAACATGTATCTATGTGATTAAAATGACATCTCGTGTCAAGTGGTTTGTAAAACTTAACTATCTTTTAATCCACATACTAATCTTATAGCGGTAATTAGTGTTCCTGCTAATTACCTTGGTCAGTGACCTTTTAAGATTAAGAGTATATATCATCTATATTATGGAGTTTCACAATTTCAGTCATGAACTCGAAATGATCCATAAATGCAATAATACTCAAGACAGCAAAATGATATTAATCATCCAATTCATGAACAAAGCTTTATGATAAATTATCGTATTATTGACTTCTAGATTATTACAAACTAACAGCTATGTTACTTCCACATATCTCTTCCATGGCTCTAAACCAAGGAAACTTCTTATACTGATAAGATTTGTACCTTTTCTCATCTTTCTGAAAAAAAAAAAAATCAAACCAATTGTTGTTACAAATATAAATCCCCATGATGTGTAAATAAAGAAAGGCATTAACAGTTATCATTATCAAAGAAGAAGAAAATTTTATCAAAGAATCCTCTGCCACTCAAAAGCAAATGGTTATGGTATACATCTAACGAAAAATATTTCCATTGGTTATTTAAACAAAAAGGCATGAACAATTGTTGTTATAAGTACACACCTTGATGTATTCTTCCCACGCTTCTGGAGTCACATCAGGAATACCATCAGCCTCATTCCAACCATGTCCACTTCTACTAGCTAGGTCTTTGAAGAAAGATAAGTCAGCTTTCAATGTCTTCCATCTATTTTTTAGAACTTGTGGTTGACGATTGTTTTCAACACTTCTGTAGTTAAATTGGCTTCCAATGTAATTCCATTCTTCTATGGTAGGGTTAAGGTTACCTTTGTTTCTAGTACTCCTTGCCTTTAACTTTTCACCTATTAGAAGTATAAGTAGCTTGGTCTCTTGTCGAGAAAAAACTTTATCTCGGGGTGCTCGATACTTCTCAGTGTTTAGCTCAGATTGATTGTTTACACCCTTTCTACTTCCCTTCTTTCTATCCTTGTCACTCATCCTTTCACTTAATTCACAACACTAGTGTGTGTTGTACTATGCATAGCACCAACATGCATTTCAACAGGTTGACAATTGCTATTACAAAAGAACAACAATGGATTAGATATATACCCATCATAAACACTTGATTTAAATATTTATATATCTAAATTGAAAAAGCAACAACATTTTGATTTCATACTAGCAGCATATAATCTAGTAAATTGAGAACAGCAACATATAATTTTTAGGTACTAACATGCATAAATGAATTTAGGTACTAACATGCATAACAATAGCTATTAATAGTTCAATCAAAACTGTTCTTGTGGACCAAATTAATAATCAAACCTGGAGTTAATTAAGAAGTCCCATAAATGATTAAAAGGACCTTACCACAATAAATTTCAACTCTTGTGTGTTCATTTCTAGTAGAAGCTCTTTGATTAGAAGAACTACAAAGAGGAAACAAGTAAAAAAGAAATTCAACCAAATTAGAAATTTATTAGAAGTAACAAAGCAATATACAGTGGTAAGGATCAACATAACAAGTGCTAATTTTGAGATTTATTGGTACCAGTGGTATGATAAAACAAATTTATCAAAGTTGTCAAAGTTACAATATATGATAAAACCAATTTATCAAAGTTAGATTTGTTACTTAGGGATCGATTAGGGACCAAGATGCTACATTTCATTTTTACTGGCATGGTTTCTGGACAAAGAAGACAGTCACTGGTCTTTGCTTACTTGGGGGTTTTCTTTTGATCTCCAACTGATGATGTACTCACAAAGCTTTATCATGAAGTTTATGTACTCTTAAGAATGAAATGAATTTTGCCTATGGACTCAGGGTAGTATACTCGCAAGCCTATGAAATGATTTTAGCTTCTCGTTCAAATGCCCCAAATTTATAAAATTAAAAAAAAAATAACGAGGCCCAAAACTCAAGAACAAACTCAAAATGGCAGTAACAAAATTAATCAAAATAAAGTAAAAACAAATATAAAAAATTCTCAAATACTCTTCCAAAAGAAGAGACCGAAGATGAAGAACAATGATATTCACCATAGTTACTCATTGTACTGAACTGAGGTATCATTATCTCGTTTAAAGGAGAAAATTGAGAAGAGTATTTTTCTAACCTTTGATTTGGTGTTCTCTCGAAGAATCGCCGGAGAATGGACTCGCAATCTGCGGAGGAGAAACCTCCTCTCTCCTTTGAAACCGTGCAAAGAAGGAGAGAATGAGACAATTAAAAAATGAGTGAAAATGCCACCTGAGTGTAAATGGAATCAAATAAGGGTAAAAAATTCTAAATTTATTCTCTATTCCGATTCAAAAGTTAATTCCAACCCACTCACTAGTACAAAAAAACCCCTTTACTGACCATTAACCACTGACTGTTTTAAGCAAAGCATCAGTGTTACTCATACTACACTGACTCTTTTATTAAATAACAATCAGCGTTGCAGTTCAACACTGACGCTTTAAAAACTATCCGTGTTTATTATCAACACTGACGATTTTTTTAAAAACAGTCAGTGTTGACAACAACACTGACTGTTTTAAAGCATTAGTGTTGAACACCAACACTGACTGTTTTAAAGCATCAGTGTTGGTACTCAACACTGACACTTGAAAAATAGTCAGTGTTGATACTCAACACTGACGCTTGAAAAAATAGTTAGTGTTGGTGTTCAACATTGACTGTTTTTAAAACGTCAATGTTGGTACTCAACACTGACGCTTGAAAAAACAGTCAGTGTTGGTACTCAACACTGACGATTTATAAAAACTGTCAGTGTTAGTGTTCAACACTGACTGTTTTTTGAAAAACCGTCAGTGTTGATAATTTAGTATAAGAATTCAGTTTAAAGTATGAGATTCATCATTTATCTATCTAAATAGTAATATTGTAAGAATCAAATTTTGAACTAGTGTAAAATACAGCATCTTTTTGTGTGAAAGGTCATTAATTTAAATATTGGATGTGAAATCTTAATAAATAATGGAGTTTTGAAGACCAGATTCTATTTTTTCCTAAAAAAAAAAATTCTAGCTAGCAATTAGATATAACCATTCTTTAGCATGTGATAATTGTGGTGAGTCAATAAAAAAATATTTGTGGAGCATGAAAATTCATTGGTATCTTAAAAATTATTGCTCCAATTAAAAAGTTCAATTTGTCTATTTTTATTAAATAAATATGACACGTACCAAATTTAGCTCAATTAATAAAAAAAATTAACTTTTCATCGAAGAACATTTTTAAACAGTTGACTTGTCATTTTTGTGTGAAATATATCATAATTGTTAGATGTAGGCAAGAACTGTCCTTGAGTAAATGTAAACAAATGCAATGGTCATTGCAAAATATCATTCGTACTTAAAACTCAAATTATACATATTTTAATAAATAATGACTTTTAATTTTTCTTCTATAGATGATCAATTATTTAGAATTGTCACATCCCGAGACAACCCGCCACGTATTTATACGTAAGGCATGTACACATGACATATATTATCAATAATATCTCATGCAACTTGTCACTTAGTTGTCACACCCCGAGACAACCCGCCACATATTTATATGTAAGGCATGTACACATCACATATATTATCCATAATATCTCATGCAACTTGTCTTAAATCAATCAAAGTCTTTTAACACAACCATTAGATCAAGCACATAACATATATTTAACATGAGTTCAAGACAAACATGGCAAACAAATCGATAATTGCCATGTCAGTTAATGTATTCACTTTCAAAGAGAGAATTAAAGTTTAACTAAAAAGAAAATAAAAATATATTTGATTCGTCTACTCGTTGAGTTCCTGATCCGCATCCCTTCTATTTGTGCTTTTCGTCGGCTTCATCATTTCTTGGAATTTATATAAAAGTGGAACGGGTCAGAGATCGAACAGTCTCTCAGTATAGGATTCAGTTCCAGTCCCCGAGTTTGTCAAATTCACTTATTAACACAAAAATGATATTAAAATTATATCCTCACATACTATATTACTAATGCATATTTAAAACACACACACACACACACAAAAGCATACATACACTTCTTTAGTTATCTTTCATATTTTTAACTGCCTCACTAGGGGGACTGAAACCCCACTAGATCTTAACTGTGCCACTAGACGGGGACTCAAACCACCGCTAGATCTTCTTTGCCTCACCAGGGGGACTCGAACCACCCCAGCTATTAGTGTCTCACTAGGGGGACTCGAACCACCACTAGTTCAACTGTCTCACTCCACGGGGACTCGAATCACCGCAAGATATTGACCCGTGACGGGAAGTCCAACCAATGCCACGTTAACGAGGGGTCCAGTTGAATACTAGACCTAATGTATACATTCCAGCATGCGTTCAACGCACATTGGCTCCTTTCCTTTAACTTATCCATTACTTTACACATTCGTTTCATTTAATCACACAAAGGTCATACTCAACACAACATATCCTATGAGTCTGTTGATCAATTGAATAACCCTATCCTAGTATTCTCTAAACAAAGCAAAAGGGATTATTCGATTCAACATGCATAATTATATAAATAAATAAATGCAAACAAAACGGTAAGTAACAATTTGACAATGTCCAGAAAACTGTACCTATTCTCGTGGGGCAGTTCGTTGTTGTCTCTATTGTTTTTTTCCTTACTTTGACACTCAAACCTAGATCACGGAACATGATTTCTAAATTAATATTTATTCAAGTTTCTAATTAAAAATATATATTTGTTTAAGTTTATGATCTGTGTAAAATTCAGAAAGCCACGTGAAATCCATAAATATAATCTTTACTCTGAAATAAGACAATTATACAAATTGTTTTTCATGAAAAATATAATTTAATCATTTGTAAGGATTTACAACTAGACTTCTTACTATAAAATAATTCTAGGATCATCGCTAAATAAAATCTCAAGATCTTTGATAAAAAGATAACCCTTTAATTAAAATAGTATATGCAATTCAAAAATCAGTCTCTGACAATCGAAATCATTATACGATTTATAAAATTTATTCGGTGAAAAGTAAGATGTTCTTATATGATTTTAAAAAAAATGATGAATAGAAATATTCTGATTTGTAAAACCTACTCAATTTATTTTGCCGATAAACTCAGCAAGCATCCAAAAGTTTGCTTACATTAAATTAATAAAAATAGAAGAATTGATCTGCATGAAATAAATTAAGTTCCTTGAAATTCATTAGTGAATTCAATTATTTGTATAAACGTAAATTTCATATTATAATATTACCAAAGAAATATTTGATAATCAATTAAATTTTTATTCGAAAATTACTTTTAACTAATTGAACAGACTTATAAAATTTCAGAAATCAAACTATTAGTCAATAAAACAAATATATATATAATTTTCAGAAATATTATCAACTAAATCAATATAAAAATTATTTAGTCTACTTACTAACAATAACCTAAGTATAAAATTTGGATACCTTAATGTTTTCATCACTTGATTTTGGGCCTTTTGGCAAGAAAGATGCGGCTTGGAATTATGAACGAAAGAGGCCTCATTTCTAATTGATATGAAGAAAGCAGAGAGAGAGAACGGACAGATGGGATAATTTTAATTATAGGAGCAGTAGTTGAAGAGGCGCTAGTTGAAGAGGCGCTATTTGGAGAGTAGTTATTTTGGAAGTTATTATCTTCAGTACGTACTTAACATATATATAATAAATCGTGGGTTGCTGAAAATAATATATTAAATCATACCTTGTATTTTGGGGTAACTTATAAATATACAAACTATTTTAATTAGTGATGCAAATCGGACCACAGAAATTTCTATTCAAGGTTGTCATTTTGGAATTACTTGTTATTGCTAAATTAATCGATTTACATGATAGAAAATAAGAATAAAAATATATATATGTTTATGTTGTGCTTTTATTTTAGTATTTTAATTATGTGACGCTACATTTAAAATATAACTGTTTAATTAGATTGTAACTCAAATTACTTGGCGTTACATTCTTCCTCCCTTTAAAGTGAATTTTGTCCCCAAAAATCAAATAATAAATGGTAGTTATTTTACATTAAAAATATATCTAATTGGTAAATGTTACATTATTCCCTCCTTTAAAAAAATTTTGTCCTCAAAATTCAAACATACAAATCATTTATATAAAGCATATAATTTTAATTATACTACAAGCATAAATAATTTTTACTATTTTTTTTTCAATGTATCACATTCTTCCCTCCTTAAAAAAAAATTGTCCTCAAATTCGAACATTATATTGCAATTACTTTTACTAATTGTAACTAAATGTTGCATCTTCCTCCCTTCAAAAAGAAATGTTGTCCTCAAAATTTAAATATAAAATTATAAATACTTTTATTATGCTTTCAGTGCGCAACTCTGATTAAATTATCAAAATATTATTTAAAAATAATATTAATAAAATAAGGCATAAATTATAAAAGACGGTGACGAGAAGATTATGAGGCCAATAATAAATGAGGATTTAACGAAAGTCAAATTATATGAGATGAAATAGATATTGATATAGTCGATAAGTAACTACTTCAAAGAAATTCATAAATTCAACAAATATTTCACTAGGTGGTGAATAATTTTCAAAACTAGATGATTTAATCAAAGAAACCAAGTTAGAAAATAATAGTTGATAATAACTTACGCATCTCAACGAAATTAATTTGAATTAATAGGGAATGCTTAGTTCAATTAAGGATAACTTAATAGATCTCGAATTCTATTATACTAGATTGAACCGTATGAAGATATATTGAGATTATATATACTTTATCGATAGGGAAGAAACTCACTGGGGACACTTATCAAATATAATTTTTATATCGTAACAATTTCTACGAGGACACATCGTAAGTGTAATTGAAATCGTATTATCTAAATTCTAAATTCTAAAGACAACACCTTAACGTGTTCTCTCTTAGTGGTTATTTATTGATATTGTATGTGCTGACTCTGATACCAACTTAGTTGTCACACCCCAGATTTTTACCATCCGGAGCGTGATTTATATAAGCATCTTCACACTTTTTCTTAGCCCGTCAATCTACGTAGTCAACAAAAATGAAAACAAAACAACAAAACAGAGTCAGTTACAAAACTCAGTAACTGGTTATTTAACGACGCACTTCTCTATAATTGACTTAATTTAACAACCATTCAAATAAGCTGGATTAATCCACACAAATACACATCTAATTATGCACGCATATTTAAACAGCAATAGCACGTCGGTCTAGGTTATCCATAAAACTAGTCACATCATATTCACACACGTGTAATCCATGTCACAGGCGATTCTCACATTCATAACACAATTCCTTTAATCTACCAATCTAATGAGAAATCCATCCAACATTGGAAGACCGCCAACTCACTGGGAAATCTATCCAACAGTGAGAGGCTACAATCACATATCAAATTCCAACCTCAGACCCGCTATCCCGTTAAATATGACATCATAATTCAATATGTAATACCAATATTCAAATCAACCATACAAAACAAAAACACAATTATAAAGAAGTCCGATTACCTGATAGCAAGATGTTTGAAATTTCAAATTGAATAGCAATGATAACTCAGAATCACTGTGATGCAGTCAGAATTTGAATCAGATATACAATCGAATAATAATAAATATTTAGAACATTTATCAACGTGTTAAGATGTGTATTTGATTTATAGAACTTGCGATAAAGCAAATAAATAGAATTATAATTTGTCAGTAAGTAAAAACAAAAGATATATACATATGATATACCTAATTGAAGAGTTTGATAAAGTGCAGATGAGGTTGCGACAAAAGCAGAGGGGAGATAGAAATAAGAAATTAAATAAAATGTGGTTTACAATCTGAACAGATATTGGGGTTGCGAGGGATGAAACAGATGGATGCGGCAGAACAAATAAAAACAAATGGGACGATTTCAAAGGCAAGTGATGGTTTTATAGGGAAGGAGCGGAAATTTGGATTGCAGAAAAGAAGCGTTTTTTATTGGATTTCATTCCTTTTTTTTTTTTTTGATGGATTCTGTCTATTTAATAGGGTTTAAAAAGTCAGTTATGGATAATTTAATATGTAGAAATATAGAGAAATAAATAGGAGCGGTGGCATCTAATGGAAATTCATATTTTTCTTTTACAATGGAAGCAATTAAATGCGGCCACTAGATCTAAAATTCAGAGAATAACATTTCAAATATTTGTTTTTCTTTATCTTTATTAATAATATATTGTTAGGAAGAAAATATTATATATTTTTTTATTACTATAAATAATTAAAATCTATTATCAAAAGACTTATAATTTTATTTATTACGAAAGGCATTGTTAGCATAAAATAAATAATTTTTTTTTCGGGATGTTACAAGAATTCACTATAAATTTAGGATGCCCTGTCTAAATGATATATAGTATATATTTAAAAATTAAATTTTTTTAAATAAAAAAATAATTTTCAATATATCAAATGAATATAATATTAACTGTCCCTGAATACATGAAAAACAAATTCAAAGCTAATGGCAAAATACTTTTTTAATCAGAAACTTGAGGGCTCAATTTTATAACTTAATTTTTAAATAAATTTAATGGGCAAATTGCACCAGAGGTCACTAAACTTTGATCTTTGTTACGAATTGGTAACTCAAGTTTGATTTGTTTTTCATTAGCCACTGAATTTTGTATTAATTTCAATTAAGTCACTTTGTCACATTTTTCATCTAAAAAATTAACGTGGCGTCCACCTCATCATGAATGATAACTTGTGTAATTTCTTTTGGAGACATGAAACATTTCCCTCCACTTACCTCCCTTCTCTCCCTTCTTTTTTCCCGTGTAACTCTACTTCTCTTCTCCCCTCTTTCTCTACACGGACTTGAAGTCAAAATTTGTTTTTCACGTTTTCTTCTTTTTCTCTTTCTCCCAGCAACTCTGTCTCTTTCTTGTCTTTATTCAAAACTAAAAAGAGCACCAAGAGATCAAATTAAAAAAATAATAATAGATTATCTACCTACCCTCTCCTTTTCGTTTCTTGAAAATTGAAAAGATGGACCAAAAGACTAATATATGCACAAAAGACCAAAAGACTAAAATTTCAGAAAGTTGTGTATTGCAAAGTGTCATAGTCTCACTTATTACAAAGGCCATTAAATATCTGTGTTACTGGAACTTGTGTTTGTCAGCTTGGATATGAAAAGGGTTTGATACAAAATCATAGTTATGATAATTTTTGTCTCTTGGTGTAAGGAATTTATCCGTGCTCATCTAGCTCAGAATATACCGGATCCACCTAAACTAAGGGATATAAAGCCTAGGGTGTTCTTGATGAAATTTTTATCCAGCCTATTTCTTCTATAAGCATATCTCGTGCTAGTCAAAGAACTACTTGCATTATCTCTATATATGTAGTATTAACAATCACATGAGAAGCAAGGGTAATTTTTTCAATATAAAAAGTAATCAAATTAAGCTTGAACCATTTAAAATTATGCAATAACAACCTTACATTTTTAGTATCATGAAATATTCATAAAAGACTACTACTACCAAATATATATCAAAAGAGAATATTTTGAGTTGTGTACAAAAAAAGAGACCTCTATGCCTCTATCTATCAAAATACAAAAGACCTATCAAGTTTCTACTTCAAAGTTAGCTTTATATCTCTATTTTAGATGTGTCTTGGTTGGATGCCTCTCAATCTAGGAAGAAACTTTTGAAGATTTTCTTTTCCTTCTCACCTTCAAATTAATCAATAAATATATAATTAGTTGGAGCTTGGTTGTAGTTTGAAGAACCTACAAAAATAATAAAATGCTAATATAAAGAAAATAGTGAAATAAAACATAATTGAAATCTAGTTTACTGGTAATTTATCTATTTTTGTTGTTGGAGCTTGTGTAGTGGGATTGTTGACACCATCTGTCTTTGAACTATGCTTTCTTTTGTTGTGACCTGCTTGGTGACAAATTGAGTATACAGTTGTTTCTCCTTTCTTGGAAATTTTAATTCCACCATTGTTCTCTATCTCTTCTTTATTCTTTTTTTGAACTTTTTTAGGTTTACCGGGCTTCGGAGGATTAATTGGTGGAGGTATCACTTCTAGAAAACCACATTTTCCCCATAGCTCTTGTCTAGGTATAGGAGTAATTACATGATTATAGATTCTAAAAAATGTTTTCACTTTATAGAAATCATGTATATAGTTCTCTGGCACCAAACCATTAACTCTCATGCTTGCACAAGCATGTTGGCATGGAATACCTAAAATAATTTAACATCTAATAAGCAAACACAGATCCAAATAAATTGTTATAAATTAGTTCAATGTTTCAAATTTCCTAACCTGTTAGATCCCATCTGCGACATGAACAAGAAGCAGCAGCTATGTTAACAACAAACTGCCCATTGGAGCCCATCACTTGATAATGAGTACCCCCATTCCATATGGCAGTGTACTTGATTGATTCATCCTTCCATTTGTTAAGTTTTTTTTCGATTTTAGGGCATATAGGACCCTTGTATTTCTTCATCTCATCTCTCTTCACCTAAAGCCTTCGCATTAGTTTGGTTCTTATCATTTCAAGCATGGTTAAAATAGGCTTGTCTCTCACATCAAGAATATATTTATTGAAACATTCAGACAAGTTGTTTAGCAACATATCAGATTTAGATCTTGTAGAAAATTGTGATTTAGACCATTCATTGGCAGGCTTATTCACCAACCATGTATGTGCAGATTGTGAAAGCTCTTTGAGTATAGACATCCACTTTTTGTGATCAGAATCATGTGTAGCCATTGCAGCCATCCAGAGATGTTTCTTGAGAGTTTTTCCTTTATGTCCAGCATTAAAGTAGTTCTGATACATATGACGTACACAAAATCTATGCTCTGCTCCCGGAAAAAGTGTATTAAGAATTGGTACCAGACCCTATATCAAAATAAAAGCATAATAAATTACTGTCTGACATAGAATATATTAATAAGATTCAATAGTTTGGACCAAGAAAGAATAATAAAGCTTGTTTTATCTCACACAAGAAAAGAATAACAAAGTTCATACCTTTTGCCTATCTGACATAAATGTCCATGAATTGCTATTCACAATTCCAATGTCATTCGCAAAGAGCTGCATAAACCAACACCAGCTCTCTGAATTTTCACCCTCTACAACAGCATATGCAATAGGAAATATGCAATCATTAGCATCAATTGCCACTGCAGCTAGAAGCCAACCACCATATCTGCCCTTCAACCAACAACCATCCAAATTGATTATTGGTCTGCACCCCACTAGAAATCCATCTTTACATGCCGTAAGACAAACATATGCTCTCTTAAAAACTTGTAACCTAAGATCATAGATTACAGTACTTCTAGGATTGGTCTTCTTTAGCACATGAGCAGTCTTGTAAATTGGCATACTGTTGTTCTTCATTGCCAGCTAAAATCTTGAGGGCATTTGACTTTACCTTCCAAGCCTTGTGTCTTGTAATTTTCAAGTACAAGTCATTACGAACTCAGTCTATAAGACCCGCTAAGGACCATGTTGGATCAGCTCTAAATGTTTGAAGGTACTTATTGACAAGCCAGTTTACGGTCAGAAATTTTATGGTGTGCTCATTCACACACACGTGTGAGAATAATTAAAGGTTTTGACTTGTACATTTTCAGTCTCATCCCTTAATCGTGAAACCCATATCGTCCATGGGCAACCTTTCTTGCACACTGCTTTAACTCTTTTAGTGTCATTTTTCTCAAAATGAATGTTCATTCTTGCCTTAATTGCATATTCTATCACAGCTTTCTTAAACTCATTGAAAGAACCAAATATCGATCATACCAACTTGAAATACTGGATTAGCCATGTCGATTGCCCAATTGAACTCGGGATACCTTATTTTACTTTCCATCTCATCATCTGATTCACCCCCACTTAGTAGCTCATCCGAAGGAGCATAGTCAGACTCTTCTAGTTCAGCAAGTTCGATTTCGATGTGTTGTGGTACCATAAAATCACCATCCATACCAGATATCACATCCAACTCAAAGTAAATATCATTATCATCAGCCGCAATATCGTTATTGGGATCATAAAAACTACTATCTTCTTCGCTACCATCATTAGGATTACTAACTTCACCTTCTGTGATTACTATATCTGTACCTTCATCTCCACTCTGTTTTGATCCATATAAATTCTCATCCTGAATTGCTATGGAATCATGTGCATTTTCAATTTCTAAATTGACACTTGCTAATCCACTTAATCCCTTACTTTCATTGTGGTTTAAGAAGCACTCCAACACCATTTCCTTTATTCCCATTTTATTAATCATTGTTATTAATTCTTGGTCAGACTCTAACAACTTTCGATTAATGCTCTTCTCACCCCGTGCTTTACACCAAATAGGAGTCTTTTTGCAATATCCTAATTCTTCTACCATTGTAGACAATTCAATTAGAGACATTTTGTCAGGGTCTAAGTAGTCAAAATAATCCTTCTTACCTCCAATGTATCTAATTTTTTCATGGTCCATAATGATTTTCCCTCCATGGTAGAATTCACATGTAAATAAATTCTCACCTGGCCCTAAAAAAGCATATGCAAATTTTTAGTAAATATATCCCAATATGTAACAGTGAATTCAATTTGATTTTTTACCCACATTTGAATACCTCTATTCAACAAATGAGCATTTATTTACTTTTTCGATAGCAAAAAAATAATGGAGTACAATAAATAAATCATCATACCGTAAATAGGTCACACATGTGAGTCTTGTCGATGCAAAATTAGGGTTTAGGAGCACAGGAAGAAGAAAGGGAGGTTCTAGTTGGAGCACATGGTTTTTGGGTTTCACAAAGAAGAAACACAGTTTGGAAGGCGAAATTGAAATGGAGCCGCCATTTGCTAAAAAAAAGAGAAGAAAGGGTTGCTAGGAGAAAGAGAAAGAGAAGAGCGTGATTTTTTTTTTTTTTTTGACCTGGAGTCCAGAAGAGGCGAGAAGAGACGTAGAGGCAGAAAGAAAAAATAAAGGAAGGGAGACAAGAGGGGTAAGTGAAGGGAAATGTTTCATGTCTCCAAAAGAAATTACACAAGTTATCATTTGTGATGAGGTGGACGCCACATCAATTTTTTAGATGGAAAATGTGACAAAGTGACTTAATTGAAACTAATACAAAGTTCAGTGGCTAGTGAGGAACAAATCAAACTTAAGTGACCAATTCATAACAAAGAGCAAAGTTTAGTGACCTCCGATGCAATTTATCCAAATTTTAATTTATAACTTGTCATGTAATAATTTAATTTTTACATTACGAAATTTATAAGTTAGTATAATAAATTACTGGAGGATTACAAACACTGGCTGTTTTTATTATAAGTTAGTATAATAACTTGTCATGTCTCACACGTTTTTTTATTTTTATAATTGACAAGTCAATTTCTTGATTGCCAAATATCACCAATATACCAAATGTCTGCTTTGAGATGTTTGCTTAAATTATTTTTGTGACTGAAATATCAATTTACAATTATAGTTGCTGAAATTGAAGAAAATAAAAATATGTTAATTAGAAACTTAGAATTTTGTAAATTTAAATTGTATATTTAAAAATAAATTGTTAAATAATTTTGACACATAAAATTATATAGCATTACATGCATGTTGCATATATGAATTTTGCATAAATTAAGGTACATTATTCTAAATTCAATTTAATTCTAACTTCAAAAGGAACGAACTGCTTTGCGGAGTGTCTCTGCGGCAGTCCCAACTTGTACTAGGTATCTGTTAATCTATCTAACTATCTGTCGTGCTGCTACATTATACTCTGTGTGCATTCCTCAATTTTTTTTATTCAATTTGACAATGCCTTGTGTTGGATTATAATTCAGCTTTAATTGATCTGATCTTTCCTTTGGTGTGTCAGGCGGGACGGAGAAAACCGTGGCACAGTGTGAACTTTGTGTGTGCACATGACAGTTTTACCCTTGCAGATCTGGTGACATACAATAACAAATGAAGAAGATAACAGAGATGGAGAGAATCATAATCTCAGTTGGAACTGTGGCGAGGTCAAACAAATTACCTATAGCCATTTTATTTTTTTGTTTTCCTATACGCAAGTAAAAAAGTTGCTTTGTGTAAAGCATGCAAAGTATCTTACTATTCAATATTGATATATGCAACATCATCATATCCCTATTTTGAAATAAAAAAGTAAAATAAAAATGAATCTAAAATATGTCTGTTTTCATTTTTGGCTTTTAATAAACAAAGGAGGGTGAGTTTGCAAATATGGGAGTAAGAAGATTGAGAAAGAGGCAAATGCGAAACTTCATCCTTTGTCTCATGGTCTCTCAGGTATGATCGTAGGTTGTTTTTTGTGTTTTATTTCTTGTCACTTGCCAGTGCATGTACAATCTGGCTGGATAGCTCATTTGAAGGATTTGTGTAATAATAATGTTTCAGGGGGTTCCAATGATATACATGGGGGATGAGTATGGTCACACTAAAGGAGGCAACAACAATATATACTTGCTAATCTTAATTGCAAAAGAAAAAGAGAATCCATATTTTTGTACCCAGTTTATTTGCAAATATGATAAATTATCCCTTCATTATAATCAGAGGAAGTTTAGACTTTCATATCAAGTCAAGCAGAATATAGGGTTGAAAATTACTTCTCTTCTGAGCCTGCTTTCTGATTCGGCAAGGGTTAATTAAAAATGTTTAATTACTGAGTTAGCATGAGGCTTAAATGTGACATCTAGCATTAATGTTTAATTTAAGAGACTTTAGATTAAAATGAGGTTATAGTGCTTAATTGAGGATTAACCAAGGCTTGATATAGGGTGGCATACACGCTAGCTGGCCACCAGGGCTTGGAAAGGGGTTTATTGCCTTTGTGTATGCTCAATCTGTAGCTGTTTTTTTACTAGCTTTAAGTACTTTCTGTTGAATAGCTGGCTTCTATTGTGTTGATATAAAATTTGAGGGTAATTGATACTAATAATGTTGACATTCATTGTAATTTAGGTTGGAAGTTTACAGAAGCAAAATTTGGTTAAATTAGTGCTTAATTTTATGTATTAGATGTAATTAGCTAGTTGGGTTCATGTTCAGGACAATTGAAATTTTGGGCACTTCTGATTTTTATGATGGAACCATTCTAACAAGGACAAATCTGGAAATATTGACTTAAATGTTGAGTAATAGATTTTAAGTTTTCATAAATCCGCATATTGGCTTTATTTTTTGTCTTTTCTTTTGTTCTGATTCAGGAAATTGCAGCTTAAATATTTTTCTTGTTTTAGTATAATTATTTCAGATCCTAATGGAAGCTACCGTGCTCTTAGTTCAAAGGGGTAAATATTTGAACTAGTTTTTACATTTGTATATAAAGCAGTAAGGTCTATTGAGTTCAAGCAAAAATCTCATAAAGAAGTAACAGCTTTTGTGGTGTTTCAATGTAAAGATCTTTGATTCTTGTGTACAATTTTGGAATGAAAATTTCTTTGTTGGTTTGGGCAGGCTGGGTACATAGAAAAATAGGCAGAAATATGAATCATGGTACTGGTAAAAATGTTGTTGCATATAGTAAAATTAAAAAAAAAAATTAAAAGAGTTAAAGTGTATAGCAGCAGTAAGGTATATTTGGCATATTTTTTGTTGGATTTGATATGAGTTGAATGATTGGTAGGACTGGTACAAACAGAATATACTCCAGCTTTTCTTTGCCGGTATCATCGTTATCTGCTTGGAAGAATTGCTCCCGAAGGGCTATGGGTTGGGATCTGGTATCTCTCTTCATTTCCACCAATATCTGGTATGTACTTAAATCTATATGTTTTCAAGGCATTCATGTACATCTGTGCGCCAATTCAGAGTTTTAGACGGTTAAATTATATAAATTAATTCAAAGCCAAGAGAATTGATTATCCAATTGAATATTTTTTGACAATTTTGTTGGACTCCAAAAATAGCAATCTCTAGCCTTAACTGATTCAGTTGTTAACTGTAGTTGAGGCCCTAGTTACAAGATTAGTTAAAGACTGAGCTGTCTATAAATACACTGATCAATTGGTCTGGAACTAATGAAAATCAATACAAAGAATTTCTTCAACAGCCACCTCTCTTCCTACTTTAAATATCAACAATAAAAGAATATTAACCTTAGTTATCTTTGGTGTCTTTGTCAACAATGCAGCGAGAACATTATATGGAAGGCCTTTAGCCCAACAACAATCAACAGTGGCTGCGGCGCAGAGTTTGAGGGTGCTGTGATTGCTCTGTTTCACCTCTTAATAACTCGAACCGACAAGGTGTGGGCCCTACACGAGGCCTTCTATCATCATAACCTCCCCAATGTTATCAACCTCCTCGCCACTTGTAAACTATTTACTACAAATGCAATGTTGTTAATTTCAAATGCATATTTTGTTACTATGTGTTATGTAAATTTTGCTATAATGTGGTTCTTTATAAATGAATATGTTATGCTATTAAATTGTGTTGCTTTCGTTTATGTTGTCTACGTTATATTTGCATGATATTTTATTTAATGTCAATGAATGTCGTATATTAATATATATGGCTAGCAAAAATATGGAGGCTAGCCCCGATACAAGCAGAACCATGCCAAAAATTTTATGCCAACAACGACTGTTTTTAGGACGTACACCGACTGTTTTTTAACCATCAGTGTAGGGTACCTACACTGACTATTTTTTAAAAACAGTCAGTATAAATACCCTACACTGATTGTTTTTTAATAGTCAGCGTAGGGTAACCTTCACTGGAGCCGGCTTTACTGACGCCATTATAACAGTCAGTATAGGGGTATTTGAACAGTCAGTGAACGAGGCTTTTGTACTAGTGTCTACTGGAATAAAAAAGTTGAGAAAAAGTTCTATTCTCTATTCTTTAATCCAGCTAATTCTTAGTCTGTTCGGTAAGAATAGAGCCTTAATTCCATCTAATTCCTCTATTCCAGTCTAGCCGAACAGGCCCTAATATATATGGTTCTTTCTTATATAATAATTTCTTTATATATAAATTTGTTACGTCTGATGGAATTTCTCTTTCTTTTTTAAGTTCTTTAAGCTTAATTTAGTAACATAATTAAATTTTTTTTGGAACATATGATAGGACAAGTACAGATATGATCATTTTATCCCTGGCCAACTCAGTGAGGATATATATGAAATTATTTTTTTTCGAATTTGGATTTTTTCTTCCTATTTAATATACATATTCGAATTCGGACCTATGAAATTATCTGCTCTTCTTATTTAATAAATATCCGAATTCGGATCTGTGAAATTATTCGCTCTGTTACGTTTATTCATATTCACATCAGAAGAGGATTCAAACAAATATTATCGGATACGTTTACCCCTATCACATTGTCGGATAGGGGCGCGCGACAACGCCGCCACCCTCTCATTCATTCTTAGTCCCTCAATAACCACTTATTTAACAATGTGTTTCTTTAAAATTGACTTATTTAAACAACTATTCAAAAATACTGAATTAATCCACACAAATTTACCTCAATTATACTTGCATATTTAACTATTAATAGTAATCCACACAAATTCACATCAACTATGCTTGCATGTTTAACTGTTGATAGCACAAGGATCTAAATTATTCATAAAACAAGTCACACAATATTCACACAATTAGAATCACTTCCACATAGATTCTCACATTCTCAAAACACACAATCTCATCACATCACAACCAAATTCCAATCTCATACCCACTATCTCGTTAAATATGCCTCATAAAACACCTAATTCAAATATCCAATCCAACCATACAAAACAAAAATACAGATTATAAATAAATTTGATTACATAAGTGATAGTGAACAATTTAGAAATCCAATATTAAATTGTAATAACTGTTCAAAATCAACATAACGTAGTCGGAATTCCAATTAAACATAGAATCAAATAATAATCAATATCTCAATTTTTTTATCAAAATATTTCATCTCATTTTCTCACCTTTTCCTAGGACATAGAACAAGAAATTTTAATTAGCTGACCAGAGAACAAATCAAATAGAAATTAAGAAGACAACATCCAAAGAAAAGAAAAAAAAACACCTTTCCAGATCCAACCATGGTGACAACAGCTCGAGATGCTCTGCGACTCTGGTCAAGTCAAAAGTGAACAGCCGCATGCAAAAACAGCTCGGTCTTGGCTGGTCCGGCGAGAGAGATGGTGCATCGAGAGAGTGAGAAAGAGATGGTACGTCGAGAGAGGCGAAAGAGAGAGAGATGCTGAGGGCTGTCGGTCTCAGGCGAGAGAGAAATGTTTGGAGAAGAGAGAGACGATTGATTTTGGAGAAGGGTTTGGGGTTCCAATCAAGATTTGAAGAAGGGTTCCGATTGATTTTCGAGAAGGGTTTGAGGTTTTGGCACCCGCACGTTTTACCTCAAAATTTCAGCGATAAAATTAAAAAATAAAGGGCGCCGGTCGCTGATACAGTTAGTCACTCAAATTTGAGTAAAAATCTTTATTTTTGGACAATATTGAGCATCAGCGACCGACATCACCACCGGTCACTGATACCGATCACTGAAGTTTCATTTTGCTGTAGTGCCTTTCTGTTCTTTTCTTCTCATTATATTTGGTTTATCTTTTGTTTTCATTTTGTTTTATGAATTGATAAGACAGAGAGACGTTTCCAATTGATTTATGATGTGGGGCCTAAATTAAGCTACGCAAAAAGGAAAAGAAACATGAGGGTGTCACGTGGCCTTAGTGCCACGTTGATTTTTTATTTTTATTTAAAAAAATGTCTTTTTATAATTTAAACAATTAAAGTTCTAAATATTATATATGGATCCAAAATTGTTTAGGAAATAATATAAAAATTAACGGAAGTTACAACGTCCTCCTGATACTTGAGATTTAGTATCAAATCCGACAAGTCTTTTGCTAGTTAATTGTAATTACAGTGGCATTAAAAGGTACATTAATTTTATTAATACTCTCATTCGGTTTATGTATATATTTAAAGTTAAAATTTCTACTTAGCTCATCTTAACTTTTGAAATATCTAATTTTTCTATCAACACATTAAATCCAATATCCCCATATACAAATTTAATATTTTTTCTTCTATATATCAATTTTTAACTATTTAACATTTTATTTAATTTTTTTTAATTTTAATTGACCAATATGCCCTATGATTTTATATGAACATGTCCATTATTTTTGAATGCCCTCTCCCTCCCTCCCTCCCACCCTCCCTCCGTGTAATCTATCTCATCTCCTCACCATCTCCATACACACTTTGGTTGTTTGATTATCCATTTTTTCTCCGCTTTTTCTGAAAAGCACTTTGGTTGTTTGACGTTCTGCATATTTTTCTTCTGCAAGAATATGAATGCTCAAACTGCTCATTGCTCACCATAGAAGGAAAATTCGGCCTTTCCAGACCGGAATTGGGCTGTACCAATTTTTCGTCCAATTTCGATCAAATTAAACAATCTGATTCCAGTCAAATTTCAGACAAAATGGTCCTCTTCCTGTCAAATTTTGATCGAAATGGTTTGATTCTAGTCATACCATCGGCCAAAATGCACAAATACCACTCCACAAATTTTTCCTCCACCGTGACTCAAACCAAGGACCTCTTAGTTATCAACTTAAGCCAACTACCACCATACTATGCTATCTTTTGTTGCTAGAATACATAACTGCATGTAAATGTAAGTATTGAAATGCTTGTATTATATTGTATTAGTGGATTATTTGATTCTAATCATTTGTCTAAACATAAATTGTTGAAACATTACTTATTTTTTATCAATTTTTCCCTTTTTTTAGTATAAAATAAGTTTCTACCAAAAAAATCTGAGTTTTTGATCTGATTCGACCGATTCACCCAATTCTAATTCCACGGTTCCGATTCTGATTCTAATTTTTCCTTCTATGAGTCTATTTAAGAATACAAAGTTTAATTGGTTTAATTAGAAAATTCACAAGAGTTAAATCTCTAAAGTGAAACTAGACTCTTATATTCTTTACTATTTTAGTTTCTTTAATGTGAAAAATATTATGAATGTGAGATGAAATCCATAAAGTCTATATTTTGGCTAACTTGAATGAAAACTGAGATAAAGGCTTTTTTACTAACTTCACCGTCGATTTGAGTTTTTAGTACTGTTCCCACTTTAAACCATAACAAATTGTTGTTGCATGTTCGTCTTAATTAACACCACAAACATATGTGAGGACATCGATTTGAATCTTTAATAATGTTGTCCCTTTAAACCATAGCAATTTTTTTTTAGCCAGAAATAGGATGCAAGCTCGTATTGTATTAACCGTACATAATTAGATTTCGAGAGGTGAAGGACAAAAAAATCGAGAATTAAAAATAAAAAAAAACTTAATCGGAAACTTCAACTCAAATTTTGAGGTTATTTCCTTGATTTTAAAAAAAATTCTAAAATTTCAAAAATATCATAGTGGTCACCAACGCATGCATCTTCACGCCAGTTTTTTGAGAAGTGGCAATTTGCTGAAGTCGGACATTCAAGTACTGTTTTATGGCCGTTTAAAGTTTCGTCGTCAGAAATTGTCTTTACAGTAAAGATATCTCCTCCCGGTAATTATCCCTCATTCTAACCACTACTACAAAAAAACACTTTTACATTGGTTAGAATCACGTGCCCGCCATCGAATTTCGAACTAATGCATATCGACCCAATAGGAAATGTACATACATATCCTATTGGCTCAAACCGATGACATTAATCAATATACCATTGGCAGCCCACGTTTGGCCATCGGGTTGACAAACCCAATGCCATCACTTTCATTTTGCCAACCGACAGCAAATGTGATTAACGCTGTCTACTGAATTCAATAGCCGATTGCAATAGTGTCTTGCACCATTTGTTTTGTCTATGTTGGTATTAGAAAATCTTAGAATTCTAGCGGGTCATTAATTTATGGTCCGATGGTGATGTATATGTAAGTATTATTATTTTTTACTTCTAACCTTTTTTTCTATTTCTACAAAAACAACAGAGTGTGCAGCTGCCCTGGCCACACCCTTACCCACACAAGCCCCTCTGTCTCCTGTCTTTGCAGCTAACAAGCAGAGGATGCGGCTTCCCATGCGGCCTACTCTAGTTGCACCATCACTCGCACCAACATGACTTCCAACCGTTCACTACAGCAAGCAGAAGATGCGGCCTGCCCTGACCGCACAAACCTTATGTCTCACATTTCACAGCCAGTAAAAGTGCGTGCGTCCTACCCTGCCCGCACCAACACATCTCTACATATGTTTTCTATCGCAAATAGAAGTGTGTAGCTCCCTGTGTGGCTCACCCTACCCGTAGCTCTACCCGCACTACCCTTTGCTTCTTCTCAATAGTTTTTCTGTTACGTTACGAAATTTTTACAATTAAATTCAACTGATTTGAAGGCAAGAATCAATAAAAGCATGCTAGCAAAATAGAAGTTTAAACCTTAATTAAGGTTCTCCTAAATAAGTAAGTTAAATATGAATCGAAACCGCGTTGAAATTTTGAGATTTTGAGATTTTATAGGCTGAGTGCAGATTGGTTAACCCGCACTACGGGTAGGTGTGTCCGCACTCATGCAATTCTGTGTTGGTCTGAATTTTTCTAAGTCCTCAGTGCGGATTGATTGACCCGCACTGCGGGTTGAATACATTCGCATTAGGCTCGAATTTTTTCTGAAATTCTGTCAAAAAAATTTACTAAATTCCCTCTGTGGGTTAAGTGACCCGCACTGCGGATTGTTTCTGTGTTAAATTTCATGTTCTGAAAACTGACTAAGTGCTGAGTGCGGGTCAAGCCACCCGCAGTGCGGTTTGGTTAATCCGCATTCAGGGTAATTTTAACCCTAAAACTCAAATGGAAGCTTCTCTCTCTCTCACTTTGTCATTTCCCCATTTTTAAGTGATTTTCGCCCAAGAGAGAAGAAAAAGAGCGTGTGAGTTTCTGTTTCTTTCAGACTCCCGATTGTTGCGAGAAATCAACTTTGAAACCGAGTAAGCAGCTAAGGATCTCTCCTAGCTCTCCTATTTGGTATTTCTTTCTCTTTCTAATTCTCTCGAAAAACTCAAATTTCTCGATTTCTTAGATTTTCGTTTTAAACTCGAGATTTGTGTTCGAATTGCTCGAGGACTAGTTCCTCTACACCCCTTGTTGTTTATTTGTCAATCTTTTTCCCAATTTCTTCTGATTTGTTGATTTTGGATTTCTAGGGTTTCGTGCCAAAACTAAAAGTTGGCATAATCGTGAATTGATTTGTTTAACCCGACCAATTAGACTTGTAATCGATAGGGTTACTTCCTGATCTTGGATTTTTAGAACGTTTAACAGTTAATTTGAGGTTTTGACCAAATTAGGGTTTTAACCAATCTGTAAATTGAATTGATCCGAGAACCAAAGTAGTGAAACGGTGATTGATGGTTACCAAGGTGAAATGGCATATGGCTAGAGGGCCTAGATGCAATTGTGCACTATTATATGAGATTTTTAATAAGAAAGAAGGAACCGAAAAGAATCGATACCAAAACATAAGAATTCATTTATGACTGTACAAACCCTAAGTAAATGTATAGACCACTGAACCCGAATTAAACCTAGCATACGTGTAATATAGGTGTAGGCTCTGTCGAGCAAGAATTAAGCGGTACGCTCGTCTTAAACAGGTGCGGGATTCTTGGACTTGTTTGATACTTTATTTTCATGAATTAAACTGTGTATTTGTTTGTCATGTTGAATATCATTGATTGCATCATCGAATTATGTAAAGCATTTGCATAGCCAATCAAGTTAAACTCGAATTGATGTGACTTGAGTGATTTGCATGCTGGTATGGTTGTAGGTTGTGTCAATCTATTATGATCTGATTTGATTGAAAGTCATCACGATTTGATTTGATATGTATGTGAATGGATTTACGAATTTAAGCACTTGGATCCAACGAATTTGCCAAGTCGGGCTGTATGCTGGCTTGGATTCCCAAGATCCTAAATGGCCTTCGGTGAACGGCCCTCGATATTCCCAGTACCGGTTGGGACGAGGGAGGGTGATTATGTTATGAGATGTGTGGATTGGAAATCGTAGGTGACATGTGTAACGTCTGTGGCTCTGTGTCATTCTCCTACGTGTTAATGCATTTGAACGCTCAATTGAATATTACGACTATTGGAAATGATTCCAAAGAGGATTTTCTTTATATGACTTGAACCATACCGTAATAACTGTTAAGCCAAGCGATTACAGATGGGTGTCAGATAAAGGGTTCAGCTTGATTAGCCATCTGTAAGCGTCAGTAACCCTACAGATATGGGTTTGATAAAAGGTTCAGCTCGAAATAACATCTGTAATTGCTATAAGCTCTAATGAATTGAGTTAAGCCAAAATATCTGTTGTGTTTGAAATTCATCTTGGAAATTCCGTAAGCTATGTTTCAGGATGATTAATTGTTGTCGAGTAGTGGCATTCTATTATTCTGTTATTTATGGTTATATATATATATATATATATATATATATATGTTTGCATTGTTATTGTTTGGGTTTCATTTTTGAATATGGAGTTTGATTGCAAGTCCAATAATTCAAATGTGGCAAATTCGCACTGAGAATTTATTCTCACCCCCACTCTATGATTATTTTCAGGTTTATTTATCCGATGCAGTAGATGAGGATATTGGTAATGCATATAAAAGATCCACTGCCTTGCATGTATCTATGACACTTAATAGATACATGCGGCAGGCTGTCGCACCCGTGGATTTGGGGTGTGATATTTTCACACTGTGCGAGCAACCATGCGGCCTGCACTGACCGCACCTCTATCCACATAAAATCTCGCATCTGATTTTTGCAACTAACAGCAATTGTGCGACCCCCTAGGCGGCATGCCCTAACCGTACTCTTCCCCGATCGAGTATTACTCTACACTATCTCTTCCCCTATGGGGCCTACCCTAGCTTGCCTGCACTACTGGCCGCACCAGCTTCTGTCTCTCTCATTTACACTCTTTATTTTTAATTTTTCTGAATTTTCAATTGCATGTTGGTACCATGCCACCTCTCTAGTTCTTTCTAACATCTCTTTCAGGCAACATTGTGCCACTGTGCCCTCTCCTCTCCTCACCATCATTGCTCAACCTCTCTTATTTTTTGATTGACAATTTCACAACAGACGTCTTCACGCCTCTACCTCCATTGTTCTGAGGGCACATGCAATTTTCTCTCATGCACTCATTGGCGAAAAGAAGGGACATGCCCTCACCGATCCTCCACCCAAGCATGCACCCTATCGGAAAAAAGGAGGCACTTGCCCTCGCCAACCAATGAGGTGCTTTCGCCTCATCCTCCACTCCATATCTGGTTAGTTTCCATGTTTTCTTCTATTTACTTTTTTCTTGTGTGAACTTAAGCATTGAGGTCAATGCTTCATTCAAGCTTGGGGGGGGGGGGGGGGGGGAATAGAAGAAAATTGTATCAGCATTTAGGACATGTTTATTTTTTATGTGAAAAACTTGTGTGATTGCTCGAAGTTAAGGACTTGTTTTATGGATTTTATCGAAAAGCAATTTGAAACCAAATTATGTCTTTTAAAAAAGGGAATTTGGAATTTTAAAGTAATAGAAAGATTAGGATATCCATTAGTACGAAGGAATACCTTTAGATGTGTGTATTCATGATATCTTTGTAAAAATAGTTGAAAATGGTTAAATTGAAAATTTTGTGAAATCAATTAGGACTTCGGTTGCCTATGTTACAGCAACATGACGTATTTATGACAATGAGTATTTGATACTCTGCTCCGCTAGTTTGCCCGATAAGGTGGCCAAGTTTACATCAAAAGTCTGGATTCGTGTCATGGAAGGGTTGAACCAAGAGCATACAAATGCACTTTTGAATTAAAATGGTTAAGTATGGTTAACTACCTATAATTAGCAGATTTTGTACTAAGGATAAAGAAAATAGTGTCATAAAAATAAAAGTAACAAAAGAAAATGAATTTTGCATGATATCAACATACGAAGTCCGCGACTTTCTAATCTAAGTTTGTTCCAAGCTTGGGGAGGGCGGGGGGGGGGGGGGGGGGGAAGAAAAATCACCACAAAATGAGGGCATAATTTTGGCGAAGAAATAAAATATTGATAAGTTCAAAATATCAGTTTTTTTAAATATTAAGGCATCTTTGAATATGAAATTTGAGTAAATGATTTGTGGGGTGAATTATAATTGATCAAGGAACACTACTACAAAAATGGTCATTATACACTCCACATTGTACACGGATTTGACAATTTTACATAAAAACCGTGTAGAAATTGAAATTTTTTGGAAGCCTGAAATATCTGTGGGATCTCAACACGGATATTTATTAAAGAATAAGTGTAGAAAGCTGTGAGAGAGCTACACGGACGTTTATTATGAAATGTACATGGCTTATTGTTTAAATAACAGTGTAGAAAGCGTTAAGAGAGCTACACAGATATTTAATTAAAGAACCGTGAAGACAGGTAGGAATTGTACACGGATTTTTTGTTTAAATAATAGTGTAGAAAGCTTGTGAGAGCTACACAGACGTTTAATAAAGAGCCGTGTAGAAAGGTAAATATTGTACACGATTTTTTATTTAATTAACAGTGTAGAAAGCCTTGAGAGAGCTACACAGACATTTAATAAAGAGCCGTGTAGAAAGGTTTTTTTAGGGTTTTGGTTATATAGGCCTTCTCATTCCAACATCGTTTTGATCAATTTATACTCTCACTCTCACAGTTAACAATTAATGGGTGGAGATTTAGGTTTATCAATTATTTCCAATCGCAAATCTATCAAAGATGAGCGGTCCGATATAATTGATAACCTACATCTCGAATTCCCATGTGAATTGCTTTAGGGTTTTGGTTTATATAAAAGGCCTTCAGCACTGTTTTGATCAATTTATTGATTGATAAGCATAAATTATATACACAATCGATCTAGATTTTATCATAAAACAACCTTAAATATCTTGTATTTTTAATATAAATTGATTTAAATACACCTAGAATCAAGTTACTTCGGTTGTTTGGCTTTTCATTGCAGGAAATGATAAAAAATGGCGAAAATATCTCTCAGTGCGGATCAATCTACCCGCAGTGCGGATTAGTCAAGCCGCACTGAGTACTTAGCCGCATTTCCAACATCCAAGCATTGCACAGGAAAAAGTCCGAGCGTAGTGCGGATTGATATCAACCCGCAGTGCGGATTAGTCAAGCCGCACTCAACACTTAGCCGATTTCAGAGACTTCAGAGAAGTAGTTTTAACCCGCACTGCGGATTGGGTAAGCCGCACTGGACCCGCAGAAAGCCAAAAATTGCACGGTTTTGACAGTTTTTCTATTTTTGGCACCTCATGGACGTGTATTGCAGTTAAATGTGGACAGGGAATCCTGGGAAACAATCCAAATATAGCGCCCACTAACTCCACTTTCTAGGCTCTGAATTGGACATGATCCTTAGCTATAAAAGAGGGGGTTCACTCTCCATTCATCATCCCGGATTCTTTCATTCTCTCTCTACACACACACACAATTCTTAGCAATAAATTCTGGAGAAAAGGAAAGCTTTCAGCCAAGGAGAAGAAGGGTTTCCTGAACAAGAAGTCGGCAAGATAGAGGTTTTTGATTTGTCAAATGGTGTAATTACTTCCTTTATTTCATTTCTTCTTACTTTGCCAATTTTTGTAATGGATCTCTCCATGAGGGAGTAGTTCTCTCTCTAGGGGTTTAGGTCAATGCATGAACTTGTTTAATTCTATTTTATTCGGTTATTTGTTTTTATTATGATTGTTTTATGGGATTTGATGTTAATTTCTGTGATTTAATCATTTGTATTAATTACATAGTTAGTACTTGAATTGTAGTATCCCGTTTTGGATTTGAAAGAACCAAAATTGACTGTGATCAATAGGATAGTACCAAATTATGAATGCAAATACCTTAGGTTTAGGTTAAGATTGTAACCAATTTAATCTAAGCCGGAACTATAGAAATTAAGGTTAGGAATTTGGTGAAGAACCTAATCGTGAAGTCAAACCCTAATTAGGACATCTCAATTCGAATCGGGTATTGGTATGATGAACTTAATTGTGAAGTATCAATATTTGAGGAGAGGAGAGACTAACAAGAGCTTATAGGTCTAGGTAGCTAGGGTGGGGGACTTCATTGAGAAGTTCGAGTTACCTAGGCACGTTATTAATTTACGAAAGTAACCCTTAATAACATATTAGGTTAGAAATCTCGTCAAATCATACATGAATTCAAATAAATACCGAGTAAATAGAGTTAGCAAGGGATTGTAGACCAAAGACCCCTAGATCTCTAAATCTTGAAAGCAAATAAATTCCTTTCTTTTACTTTTATTTACAATTATTGTTTCAAACTCCTTTCTTTTGGGTATTGAACCCAACCTTAGGAATTGTTAGAACAAAACCCCCCCAATTTACTTTTATTGCACTTTATTTTATTTTCTGAAATTTACTACTAAAGTTTAAGCATAGTAATTAAGCATTCTCCCTGTGGATCGATACCTCAAATACTACTTTGATAGAATTGTGCACTTGCAATTTAACTCAAACGCGTGTTAAAGGTTTAAAAGGTACATCTTATTGTACTGAAACTTTGTGCATACGCTTTTGCGCGCATCAAGTTTTTGGCGCCGTTGCCGGGGAGTATAGTTTAATTCTAAGTTTTTAACTTACAAATTTATTTCAGATTTTTGTTTTCTTTTTGTTTGAGAACTAACCTTCTTTTTCCAACTTTCTATGAGCTTTGGGAGAACCCCTTTAGGAACGCTTTATTTCGAAGAAGAAGAATACTCAACCATGGCCACCCGATCCCTACCCATCAACTTCAATAACCACGTGGAGAATCCAATTTTCGAATGAGACGACCGAAACGCACGCGACAACCAAGATGATCAATCTGTTAATGACAAAAGTTCCCATGTACGAGGAGTAACCATATCTAATAACGGGAATCACCACAACAATAACAACAACAACGGAAACGGCCGTGACCGACAACAAGGTCCCCGCTTCGGGTTCATTCCTCATGGCCAAGATCCGCGCGACATCAAACCCTCTCTCATCCACCTACTAGGCCAGAACCAGTTCGGAGGAGCCCCAAATGAAGATCCGCATGCTCATTTGGTGGTTTTCGAAGAACATTGTGGCACCTTCGCGCGAGAAGGAGACGATCTAGACAACCTTAAACTTAAATGCTTCCAATTGTCCCTTCGGGACAATGCAATAACATGGTTACGAACCGTCAACCGGGACCACATTGAATCTTGGGACAACATGGAGAAGTTATTCCTAGGAAAATACTTCCCTCCATCTAAAATCCAACACTTCCGGACAAAGATTACGACATTCAAACAAACCGAAGGGGAGTCTTTAACCGAGGCGTGGGACCGATGGGCAAAGCTTCAACGCTTGTGCCCTAACCATGGCCTCGACATGTGGTTGCTCTTCCAATTCTTCTACGGAGGTTGCACAATAGCCACCAAAACACACTTGAACTCCGCCGCAGGGGGAAACATGTCACGAATACATCCGGCACAAGCTATGGCAATGATTGAAGATATGGCGATCAACCAACGGGAGTGGACGGCTGAGGGAGGAGGACAAACCCAAACCACACCGGGAATCATGAAGGTCGACGAGGTGACCGCCTTGAGAGCCCAAATGGAGGCCTTACAACACCAAATGGCGCAAATGCAAAATGCCAAGTCCGTGACGAAAAAGGCTCCATGCGGTATATGTGGAGAGGCGACTCATATCACCACCGATTGCCAAGTCCTTATTGAAGGCGACGAAGTAGAACAAGCGAACGCCATGTTCTATAACCAAGGCGATAAGAGGAATGACCCGATCTATCACAAGGTTAGGCACAATGATAATTTCAATTCAAATTCTTACAACCCTAACAATAGGTGGAACCATCCGAATTTCAAGTGGAGGACCGAGAATGACAACTCCAACCAATTCCAAGGTAATTCTAACCAATACCATCCCAACCAAAACTCGTACCAAGGAGCCTCCCAAAATAACAACCTAGAAAAGATGATACAAGACTTGATGACCCAACAAAGTGACTTCATAGCATATCAAAGGAACACCAACACGGATGTTTCGAATTCCTTGAGGGACTTGAAGAAGAAGTTTGAGTTCTTAGACACTAAGACCTCAATGCTAGAAACACAAGTTGCACAACAAGCGTCTTCGTCCTTCCGTCAACAAGGAACACTACCGGGCAAGCCGGACATCAACCCTAGGGAGTACGCGAATGCCATAATCTTGAGAAGCAGCATAGAATACAAAATACCAAAGATGCTGAGCATAGAAGAGCAACAACAACCACCAAAGGAGACACAACCGCCTTCGGCTCCTCTCAATGCAAACACACCGACATCGGATCAATCTCAAGAACCGGGTAATTCCAACCCGGCCAAGGTAAAATCTATTGAAACTCCTAAGTATATTCCTCCACTCAGGTTTGTACCTTTTCCTCAAAGGTTAATGAAGAATAAACTAGACCAACAAGAAATTTTGACCAAAAAGCGTATCATGGAGGAAAGTAAACATGTGATATTAGATGAAAAATGTAGCGCAATCTTTTCTACCGATTTACCCCCTAAAATGAAAGATCCGGGTAGTTTCTCGATACCTTGCTCTATAAACACAACTAGAATTGAAAATGCAATGTGTGATTTAGGGGCAAGTGTCAGTCTCATGCCTAAATCGGTTTATGACAAGCTTGAGTCGGGTAATTTAGAACCAACCAATATGACACTAACTCTTGCTGACGGGACGACATGATCTCCACTTGGTATTTTGAAAAATGTGGTTGTGAAAATTGGTAAGATTAAGATTCCTGCTGATTTTGTTGTCATTGAAACGGATGATCATTCGGCCGTTCTCTTAGGTCTAGCTTTCTTAGCAACTGCAGGTGCAAACATCAAAGTCAAAGAGGGGGAGCTTTCTTTCTCCATTGGGAAGAAAAAAGAAAAAATTTATTTTCATAAGCCATTGATACCTCCTAACAAAAATTCAGTTTGCATAATAGAAATTTCACAGGTTAATAGAGAATTTGTTCAAAAGAAGTCGGTGGCAACATCTGAAACCGACAAACCTCGAGAAGTCAACAAGATAAAACAAGTTTGGCTCCCAAAAGCAAAATTCATGAAATTGATGGAAAAATTGCAAAAACAGGAGCGAGAAGAAGAAGTTGAACAAAACAAAGCAATGGGGAGGCCGTCCTCCCGATCCTCCATCCAAGCATTAAGGTCGTGCGCACCACCGCCACCTTCCGCCAATAGAGTAGTTCATGTTTCTTTCTATTTACTTTTGTTTATTTTTACGCATTGGGGACAATGCTTAATTTAAGCTTGGGGGTATGAGAAGAAATTGTATCTTGCATGCATGTTTATTTTTAAAATTTTAGGATTTATAACCTTGATTTTTACTTGACCATGAATAGGATTTGTGATTTTGAACTTAAATGATTGAAATTACGAATTTGTCAAGATGTTTTACAAGGTTATGAAAAATAGAGTCTTGCATAATTGGACTTAATTGTTTGAAAATGCATAAAGTATAAAATCATGTTTAGTTTTTGTGTTAAAAGTTGGCAAAATTTTTGATAAATTTGAGTGATTGACAAAAATTAGAAATTTTGATACGAATTTTAACGAGTTTTTAGTAATACCCTTCAAGTAATTTGAAATAACCACATAATTTGGCGAAAAACTTTGTGGAAATAAAGGTTTACGAAAATGAAAACTTAGGGATTTAAATTTATTTTTTTGAAAATGCAAATTATGTGTGGAAAACGAATTTAGAAAGATCAGGATATCCATAGGTATGATTTAATATCTAAGGATGTGTGTATTCATGATATTTTGCAAAAATATAAAAAAAAAAAAAATTTGAGATTCCGCTTGCCTATGTTACGGCGACATGACGTACTTATAGCAATGAATCATTGACACTTTGCTCCGCTAGTTTGCCCGATAAAGTGACCGGGTTCGCACTAAACATGTGAGTTCGTGTCATGGAAGGGTTGAACCAAGAGCATGCAAATTGCACTTTTGAATTAAAACGGTTGGGTATGGATTAGCTACCTATAACTAACTGATTTTGTACTAAGGATAAAGATTTATTGTGTCATAAGATAAAAGCAACAAAAGAAAATATAATTTTGCAAATATTAACACACGAAGTCCGTGACTTTCTAACCTAAGTTTAATCCAAGCTTGGGGGATTTTTAAAATAATTTCCACAAATAAGAGTGCATTTTTTGTATTAAATTTAGATACCCAAAGTTTACAAATTCTAAGTATTTAAGGAAATAAAAGTTAGAGTAAGCAAAGTGTGGGGTGAAGCATGATTAGCCAAAGGTTGAACTTTAGATTTGTAAAAATTTTCGTTGAGATTTTTAAATTTTGTCAAGGTCATACAAATTTTTCAATTGAAGAAATATACTTGATATGGGGTTAAATTAAATATCGAATTGTAGTTTAGGTTTAAATATTGCTTGAGGACAAGCAAAGTTCAAGCTTGGGGGATTTCAAAAACTTGATGCGCGCAAAAGCGTATGCACAAAGTTTCAGTACAATAAGATGTACCTTTTAAACCTTTAACACGCATTTGAGTTAAATTGCAAGTGCACAATTCTATCAAAGTAGTATTTGAGGTATCGATCCACAGGGAGAATGCTTAATTACTATGCTTAAACTTTAGTAGTAAATTTCAGAAAATAAAATAAAGTGCAATAAAAGTAAATTGGGGGGGTTTTGTTCTAACAATTCCTAAGGTTGGGTTCAATACCCAAAAGAAAGGAGTTTGAAACAATAATTGTAAATAAAAGTAAAAGAAAAGAATTTATTTGCTTTCAAGATTTAGAGATCTAGGGGTCTTTGGTCTACAATCCATTGCTAACTCTATTTACTCGGTATTTGTTTGAATTCATGTATGATTTGACGAGGTTTCTAACCTAATATGTTATTAAGGGTTACTTTCGTAAATTAATAACGTGCCTAGGTAACTCGAACTTCTCAATGAAGTCCCCCACCCTAGCTACCTAGACCTATAAGCTCTTGTTAGTCTCTCCTCTCCTCAAATATTGATACTTCACGATTAAGTTCATCATACCAATACCCGATTCGAATTGAGATGTCCTAATTAGGGTTTGACTTCACAATTAGGTTCTTCACCAAATTCCTAACCTTAATTTCTATAGTTCCGGCTTAGATTAAATTGGTTACAATCTTAACCTAAACCTAAGGTATTTGCATTCATAATTTGGTACTATCCTATTGATCACAGTCAATTTTGGTTCTTTCAAATCCAAAACGGGATACTACAATTCAAGTACTAACTATGTAATTAATACAAATGATTAAATCACAGAAATTAACATCAAATCCCATAAAACAATCATAATAAAAACAAATAACCGAATAAAATAGAATTAAACAAGTTCATGCATTGACCTAAACCCCTAGAGAGAGAACTACTCCCTCATGGAGAGATCCATTACAAAAATTGGCAAAGTAAGAAGAAATGAAATAAAGGAAGTAATTACACCATTTGACAAATCAAAAACCTCTATCTTGCCGACTTCTTGCTCAGGAAACCCTTCTTCTCCTTGGCTGAAAGCTTTCCTTTTCTCCAGAATTTATTGCTAAGAATTGTGTGTGTGTGTAGAGAGAGAATGAAAGAATCCGGGATGATGAATGGAGAGTGAACCCCCTCTTTTATAGCTAAGGATCATGTCCAATTCAGAGCCTAGAAAGTGGAGTTAGTGGGCGCTATATTTGGATTGTTTCCCAGGATTCCCTGTCCACATTTAACTGCAATACACGTCCATGAGGTGCCAAAAATAGAAAAACTGTCAAAACCGTGCAATTTTTGGCTTTCTGCGGGTCCAGTGCGGCTTACCCAATCCGCAGTGCGGGTTAAAACTACTTCTCTGAAGTCTCTGAAATCGGCTAAGTGTTGAGTGCGGCTTGACTAATCCGCACTGCGGGTTGATATCAATCCGCACTACGCTCGGACTTTTTCCTGTGCAATGCTTGGATGTTGGAAATGCGGCTAAGTACTCAGTGCGGCTTGACTAATCCGCACTGCGGGTAGATTGATCCGCAATGAGGGATATTTTCGCCATTTTTCATCATTTCCTGCAATGAAAAGCCAAACAACCGAAGTAACTTGATTCTAGGTGTATTTAAATCACTTTATATTAAAAATACAAGATATTTAAGGTTGTTTTAGGATAAAATCTAGATCGATTGTGTATATAATTTATGCTTATCATTGATAAAAAATTCTCTCTCTGTATTCTGATCATTTTAGAGCCGGATGAAGAGTCAAATGAAGAGATGGATGAAGGACCTTTAGCGCCAGATGAAGAGGTGGATGAAGGACCTTCAGAGCCGGATGAAGAGTCGAGTGAAGAGTTGGACGAGACTCTTCATCCAACTCTAAAGGTTTTTCATCCACCTCTTCCCTTTTTTTGATGGTCATTCATCCAACTTTTTATTCAACTCTTTCTTTATTAAAACATGTATCTTCATATTACCCTCTATAAACCCTACTGGCACCAAAAGGAAAGAACCACCCTTTATGGAAATTTTTAGTTTAAATATAAATTTTTATTCCAACTTTTGTAATGTTCAATTTGAATTTGTATAATTTTGTATAATTTAGTGTACATGTTTAGTTTAAATTGCTATGTTTTGGAATTCTAGATTTTAAATGTCTTCCTCTGTTTTGGAAATTATTTGTTTTGCTATCTGAAAATATAGAAACAAAAGTAGAGGATAGCCCAAAAAAAAAAAAAAGACAATGCTATATGGATGTTTAATAAAGAGCCGTGTAGAAAGGTGAAATTTTTTTTTGTGGTCCAAAAGATGAAAATTGTACACGGTTTCTCATTTAATTAAAAACAATTCTACAAAGATGTTTATATAAAAGTCCGTATAGAAAGAGTAATTCTACACGGATTTATAGTTAAATATCCGTGTAGAGAGGTTATTTTAGGGTTTTGTAATATATAAAATGCCTTCTTCCAGAGTCGTTTTGATCAATTAATAACTCTCTCTCTCTCTATATATTGAATGTTGGTCTGATTTATGCGCACAAGGATCGAGATCGGATCTGAGATCTTTGAAGTTAATTTGCATATCTCCTCTCTATCTTGCTTGCTAAGGTTAGTCATATATATATTTCTCTTTTCTTTCTCTAATTTTATGTTACTTATTATTGCTTATTTAGATCAATTGTTAATTAATGCATGCATGCTTGATTTATTTAGATAATGTAAATAATTAGTATATTGTGGTCCAATAACCGACCTATTGATGCTTTTAGGTCCATGCCCATTCAAAATTAATCCAATAGGGATTAATTTTGGATAGTCTCCCATTTGGGACTGCTCTTTGAATATTGTGTCTCATTTAGGATGTGAACATATATTAGCGGGATTTAATTAGTATTTGAGAAAAGTTCGACATCTCCTTATTGCTCCTACGAGTATGTGGTTTTTACGCATAATTGGGGAGCTAAGAGGAAATGCTGCTGAATTTTTCTCAAATACTAATTAAATCTCGCTAATATGTTCACATATGAGGCATAATATTCAAAGAGTGGGTTAAGATTGTAAACCGGTCCTTTGTAAGCCAAGAATTTGGAACAATATATATGTTGACCACCATGATTAATTGGAATGATTCTTTTAATTTAATTTACAGATGGATCGAAGTTGGATGTACAAATTGCGATGTGATAGTGCAGAATATTTGGTTTGCGTTGATGAGTTCATAAAATTTGCCGATAGTTATAGAGTGAAGACAAAAAATGACGACATCTTGTGTCCTTGTAGAGATTATAACAATTTTATAAGATTTGGGGATTCTAAAGAAATTATAGCTCATTTGATTTGTCGGGGATTTAAGAAAAGATATACATGTTGGTTTATGCATGGTGAGAAAATTGGGGAATGTAGTAGTACCAATAGAAATTCTGTTTTGGAAGAGAATGATGATAATGTATAAATTGTTGATAACGTTGAACTTGATTCCAACGATGATTTTGAGAATGTCAAAATTTTTGATAATGTACTTGAACTTGATTACAACGAGGATGATTGTGAGAATATTGATGAAAATGCATAATACAATTTTACTGAAAATCTACATGACATGTTACGTAATGTAGTGATGAGTGTAAATTAGATATACTTTTACCTAGGGTTTTGTATCAATTTCTATACATGTTCCGCACCACTGACTGCACAGTCCAAATCTGGAAATTCCAGCTTACGACATATTTTCATATTTTGGCCATATCTTGGTCATATGAACTCCGTTTTAGAAAAATAAAAGCTTGCTGGAAAGAGGACAATGAGATCTACAATTTTAGGAATGTTAGAAATTAGAATTTATAATGCCCAAGTCACAGGAACCCTTTTAGTAAGCCATCAGCTGATATCTATTGCCATATATCAGGAGATCTTGATTGATTCACCTTCCATCATTGGTTACTTCTCCCCTAAGTCACAAATTAGCTATAAATAAAGGGGAGGCAGCAGGATTAAGGGTGTCTCCCCTTTGGGAAAGCCATCTTGGATTCCACCATTCTCTTCCATCAAACCAGAACCATTCTCTCCATCCATCTCATCTCTCAAGTGAATCAAAGGCGCAAAGGATTGAAAGACTTGGCAGATCTCGAGGAGCTTGCAAGGAAGAACTGAGGCATAACTTGGGAGTGTATTCTATTTCTCTTGTTATTTTCTTAATCTTACTTGTATAGATTCTTTGTTTTCTATCATGGATGGTATTGTTTTTACACCCATGAGAGGCTAATTTCCTCTCTAAGCGCTTAGGTTATTTACTTTGATGTTCTCTTTATGATGATTGTTTTGGCTTGATGTTTGGTTTTATTTTATATATTTGTGAGTCATGCATGATTTGTGTTTTGGTAATCAAACCTTGTTATGGTAGTGATAGTACTTTAGCATTAAGGGTGTATGATAAAGAAGAAACATTTTCATTGTACACAAATAATCTTAGGGTTTAGATAAGGTTGACTGGATTTGGATCTATTCCCGGAATCATAGAACCAAATATGGTACCAAGTAATAGTAGTAGATGATTCATGTTAAATAACCCAATTAGGTGGAAGAGAGCCCTAAATAAGAGGTATATTAGAAGGAGGATCATGAATTGTGAAAGGTATTGTAGGAACTAGAAATTGACCAACCTAGTTGGAATTCTCATCAAGACAAGACATGAATTTGGAGAACTCCAAAAGTAAATAGATTGACCAAGTGATTGTAGGCCAAAAGCCCTTAGACGTCGTTATCTTGATTTACAAACATCTTTTTATTTGCATTTAATTTAATTTCTTGTTACAAACCAACTACTTTAGGTATTGAACCCACCTTTAGTTACTGGCAACAACCCCCCCCCCCCCCCCCCCCCCCCCCCATTTTAATTACTTGTAATTTATTTAGTTTTAATTTAGTTTAAGATAAAAATTACAATTGCCTTAGTCTTTGGATCGATACCTCATTACTACAAGGCTAGATTGTGCGCTTGTAATCAATCTACTTGTGTTTTTAGGTTTATAAGTTTAAAGCATTTGAGTGATATTTAGTCCAAAAATAAATAGCCCTAAAATTCACAACATGTGGAAGATGAAATTAGTGATAAAAATTATAAAAAATTTCAGTATATGTCTAATGAATCCAAAAAACTGTTATATCCCGGGTGTACCAAATTTACGAAACTGTCAGCTGTGTTGAAATTGTTGAACTTAAAGGCAAATAATGGTTGGAGTGATAAAAGTTTCACATCCTTATTATAGCGTTTACTAGAAATGCTCCTAAATAACAATGAGTTACCCTGTACAATATATCAAGCAAAGAAGTTGACCTGTCCAATGGGTTTGAAGATCAAAAAAATAAATGCATGTCTGAATGACTGTGTATTATATCGTGGAGAGTACGAGGCCATGCATGTTTCTCTAAATGTGGTGTTTCACGGGGTATAAACGTAAGTGTTGTACCCTAAAAAGTTACCAATTAAATAAATGGAAATTGGTAACTATTTTTAAAATGCTTGAACAATGCTAAATGTGTATAAAATCTTCCCAAGATGAAAGGGAATGGCATATTAGAATTCATGACAATATTCTATATGCAAAAAATATGAATTTTGATAGTTTATACAAATTCTAACTCAAGATGGTTGGAGAGTTATGAATTTTTAAAGAAATTGCTAACATGGCATGCCCTGATTGGTGCCACATGGCACAGGGTACCCCTAGCAATAAGCATGGCTTCTCTAGGTGCAAATTGGGAGTTCCTAAGCTTAAACCTAACCCCAAGGCCCACTGTCAGCCTTTCAGAGTTAAATTTCGGTGAGGATTGGATATAGATGAGCTCAGTGCATTAGAAATGAACTCTGTACACCGGGTGGCAGTGCAATGGTGCATGATGCACCTTGACCAACCAGATCAAACAAGGGAAGCGCTGAGTTTAAACTCAATGCCTTTGGTCCCTTCGTTTTGTGTGCTCTTGGAGCACCATAAGCCATTTCACTACCCTCTTGAGTGGCCTATGATGCGCCAAGCTCACCCATGTCTTAACAAAAGAAAACGTCGGGTTTGAGCCGCTGCCATGCGGGCCCCTCCGCCTGACAACTCCCTCTTCTTCCTCTGTTGCCTCCTAAGCTTCAATTGAAGCTTGAAATTCATGGAAATTGAAAAGGAATTGAGCATATGCTCACCTGAACTTAAAAGAGACTCACTTCCTCTACTCCTTTCTATGTTCTCTCAAGCCTAAGCGTTTATCACTCTCTCTAAGCAAAGTCGAGAAGGAAGGAAGAAGAGAAAATGGAGTGGTCGATTGGGGTCATCTCAAACTTTGAAATTTGGTAGAATGACACCAAATACCAACACGATGACCTACCAAGTGTCAATTTGGGATGACAATTCCTAATTTAATGGGGATTTTGAATCGGTACCACAAAGGATCCGAGTGATGCTCTCTGTACAAACCTGGTTATTTAGGTGGTAAATTGGACCTTATAACATGATAAGGGGGTCAATACGATGCCACCTGACGATGCTATGTGCTTTGAAATACAATAACTGAGAAAGGCATAGGTTAAGCCTTGAAATGGCTCGGGCTCAATGCATTATGGCTTGTCAGCTGCCAACAACCCCCTGGTCCCCAAGGGACACGTGCCCAGAGCACCTGAGGTCATGAAAAAATAGAGGAATCTATTCCTACACAATGGGAACATGTAATTCACCATACCCTTCTATTTGGCAGTATATCCAATGGCTACCATGCTCCACACTGCTTTCAATGCAATCTAAAGGTCCAAATGCATCCAACACATGATAAGTGATGTGTTTTAATATGATTAGATGACCCTAGCCTTGATGGCACTTTAAATTATGATGAATCAAGCTGAGGCATTTGATCAAACACCTCTGGTCAAGATGACACCACCTCAGCCAATGCAATTCTAAACCCTAACTCATAGCCTATATAAGGGCACCCATAGATGAAGCTCAAAAAGAAGAGACAGAGAAGAAAATATACATAGAGAAACATAGATATAGGCAAACACCTTGTAATACATAGATTTCTCTCTCTCTCTCTCAATTCATAGTCAAGCTTTGTGCTTTCTTCCATTTTCTGCAAGTTAATAGGTATAATTTAGCATGTGAGAAGCCTTGATGGCTGTATGATGTATTAATTCCCTTGGTGAACACAGTTTGTTGAAGAATTTTCATTTTCTTGTGTACTTTTTTTCTGTGTTTTGCTTTGATCTCTTTGTTTTGCTTGATCTAGTTGATAACATTGCTGTTTTGAAGCATAAGGGAGAGAGCTTCATGCCATGGCATGGAGCTCAATGATCATAACTTCCCTCTTCCCTTTTCTTTTCCTTTTCTTGACCCTTTTTACCTTTCACTTTTAAAACATAACCCTTAATCTCTGAATTGAATAATTAAAATCATGATAATATAAGGGTCGAGTCAGCTGGCTCCCTTTGTATTGGATTGATTGACCCGTGAAATGGCACCCTATAGACCCGTGAAGGAACCCCTAATTTTTGGCAATTCGACCAAAAATTTTATGCATTGGAAGAAAACCATGATCAATTATCTAAACATTCTTGAGTTATGGGATGTGGTTAACAAGGGGTATACACCAATATTCACTACCACTACCACCGACATTAAAATCGAGACTCCCAAATCTAAACAAACCAAGAAAGACAATGATCTTGCAATTAATGCCATAATTAACTTAGTTAGTGAATCGGTTGCCTTGATCTTTGGTAGCTCTTCAACTGCAAAAGAAATGTGGGATGCCCTTGTAAACCGGTATGAGGGAAATACCCAAATTAAACGAACCAAATTAACCGGTTTAGAAGCCAAATTTGAAACCTTTAAGGTTGAAGATGATGAAAGCATTGAGGATATGTATAATAGACTTATGCATATCCAAAATGAATTTACCGAATTGGGAGAACCGCTTTCTAACAATAAAATTGTAGGGAAGCTATTGAGGATCATGCTCATGAGAGACAAATGGTCCGGCTTGGTGAGTGCGCTAGAAGCAATTCAAGGCACACATGACTCACTCACACCGGATGACCTCTATGCACACTTACGAAACTTCGAAGAGAAGCTTCGGCAATCCGGAAACCCAAAGCAAAGTTCAAAATTCAAAACCTTGGCCTTTCCGGCTCAAAACCGAAAACCTTCTAGCTCCTCAAACACTTGTCTCTCAAATGATCAATTTATAAATAAAATTGATCATGAAACCTCCAAAAACACCCTTCTCCTATCCAAAATGTTTCAAGACATGCTAGATCTCGAAAGAAATTACAACAAGGAACGAGAAGAGAAGAACAAAAGAGTGATGTGCTTCGCATGTCATAGAAAAGGGCACACCACTCAAACTTGCTTCCAATTGGACGGATACAAGGCCAAGAAAAAGGCTAAAGCCTTGCAAGCCTTATTCTCGAATGAGAGCGAGGCGGAGCAATCCGACACGGAGTCGGAAAATGAACAAGAGACAAACCTTGCATTGATGGCAAGTATAGAAGAAGGTCTCTCGGCAATTGATGTCGACTCGATTATTGCAAGCAAGAATATCACCGATAAGACCACCATTGAATTCCTTAAAGACCTTGTCAAATCAAGAAACATCAATAAGGAAGGTGATGAAATTGAAGCCTCAACTAGCTCCACTAATGAGGTACATTTAAATTTTGGTCTTAATGATCTTGATACCGAAAATGAATTGACCGATGAGGAAGAAGGTGGTGAAGAATATAATGATTCAATTGATGAGACCAAACATGACTTGTGTACCAATCGGTTAGAAACCAATGATACAAGCAATTTCACAAATGAGACTCTAACACAGTATGATGATGAACTTAGGTGGCAATCTCTACTTGATAAGTCCAATAGAATCTTGGTTGAAAATGAAGGTATTATTCAAAAATTGATTGCTAAAAATGACATGTTAGAATGTGAAGTTAGGAATTTAAAAACATCACACATAGGTGAAATAGGCATATTAAAGGTTAAAGTTCAAACCTTAGAGACCGAAAATAGGGCATTAAGGTCTCCTAGTGAATTTTCAAATGTCACTAGTCTAGATCCTTATTATGTGGATAGTTTGATCAATGGGAAATCTTATCGCAAAATGGATAAAATTGGTCTTGGATTCGAGAAGGGTCAATCCTCATTCGAATCTAACCACATACAAGGCCCGAAAGGAAAAGGGGAACATATACAAACTTCAAACATCAAAAATTATAAACTTAAGTTTAATTGTGATAAGTATTCTACTTATCAATTTTTTACCAAAAAGGGTAATACTTCCTTGCAAAAGGAGTCAAACAAAGGGAATACCTCTCAAACCTCAAATGCTAAACAAAATCATGCATTTAGGTATAAGTATAATCATAAAAATTATAAGAACAAAAATTTTCAAAACAGTGATAGGAACATATTTAATCCAAAATGGTCAAACAAAACTTATTTCAAAGGACCGGATGGATGGTTTTATGAACTCAAAAATAAAAATGTTTTACAAAATCAAACTCAAATAAATGGTTTAACAAAAGATGTTCCCCAACATCACAATAGAATTGAGTCTAACAACACCAAAAGTGTCACATCTAGAGTTACAAATATGTCATTTGTTAATCCAAAAAACAAAATTCATGAAGTGAAAACAAAATACCATGCCACTTTCAAACAAGGTTCTATTGCTCAAAAGCCATCAATTACATTTTGTAATTATTGTTGCAAAATTGGTCATACCTCCTTAGAATGTAGGTTTAGGAATGGAGACAACAGCCCAAATGTTGTTTGGATTCCTAAAGCTAAACTAGTTTAAATTCATACAAAATCTCCCCTAATTTATTCAAATTGCTAAAAACAAAGGGGGAGATTAAACAAGGTAGGAGTGTTTGATTAAATCTCGTAATGAATACTTTGATCATTGATAGTTGTTGTACACAAATTTTATGGATTATCCAAACTCTGAATGATTATGAAATTCGCTTCCGCAACATACCAATTATGTGTGACAATACTAGTGCCATAATGATATTCAAAAATCCGGTGCTTCATTATAGAACCAAGCACATAGAGATAAGGCATCATTTTATTAGGGATCATATAGAAAAAGGTGAAATTGAACTCATACATATCGAAACCAAAGAACAAATTGCCATATATTCACAAAATCCCTAAATACTCAACAACACAATGAATTACGATTTAAATTAGGCATGCTTGAACTTAGAGAATAGACATATTCATAGCTTATTTCAATATAATTAATTGCAATCAAAATAGTTCATTTAGAGAATAGACATATTCATAGCTTATTTCAATATAATTAATTGCAATCAAAATAGTTCATTTAGAGAATAGACATATTCATAGCTTATTTCAATATAATTAATTGCAATCAAAATAGTTCATTTAAAGACTGTCCTGCAGGAACAAAACGTTATAATGTTTTTGAAAATGTTGGTAACGTTTTGTGAAACTTCAAAAGTCTGAAGGCACCATAAAAACGTTACATAACGTTTCTGAAACTGTTGTAACGGTTTTACTTCTAATACTTAGCCAAAATTCTGAGATAAACTACACAATAAACGTTGTAACGTTTTGGGAAACGTTGGTAACGTTTTATGAAACTTCAAAAGTCCGAAAGGTGCACCAAAACGTTACACAAACGTTTCAAAAACGTTCCAACGTTTTAGAAACGTCACAACGTTTTTATAAACGTTGCAACGTTTATCTGACAAGCGGCTAACATTGTAAAAGTTTCATTCAAAACGTTAGTAACGTTTTTAAAGCGTTACAACGGTTATCTGACAAGGGATCAAAATTGCAAAAGTACAAATGAAAACGTTGTAACGGTTTCCAAACATTGGTAACGTTTTATGAGACTTCAAAAGTCCGAGAGCTTCACAAAAACGTTACACAAATGTTATAACGTTTTAAGTAAAAACACAGTATTCTCACCAAACGTTGGCTAGTGTTCATTGTTATGTGTATTATGATATACATGAATCAATTTGTCAAATTGACAATCATTTTATTGCTAATTGAAATGAACTTGTAAATTGTCGTATAAAATGCTAGAGTAATCCCTCAATTTTATTTCATTTGGGCTTTATCGGTATCATATTAAATTGAGGGGGAGTGCATAATTTGAGGGGGAGCACTTTAAATTAGTGCTAATTTTTTCACCCTTTCGTCGATTTCCAAAAGGGGGAGAAATTGGTACAAATAGCTTGACATGCAAAATCAAAATTGGGTAACAAATTTTCGAAAATTTTCGATTTATGCACTTACTCACATTGTATGTTTTTGCAAATCGCCAAAAGGGGGAGATTGTTGTTCGTACAATAATCTTTTACGTCTATTTGACTAATTTGCAAAAACATACAATTATTGAATTTTACGATTTCTTCTATTTTTGAGAACATATAGGTCCAAGAACAGTAAGAACTGCGATATAATAAGCTTGGACTGAAGAAATCATGAAGACTTTTATCAAGAATACAAATTGTAAAATCAAAAGCTTGGTAAAGTATGTTTGAGGTTGATTAAATTGGGATAAAACGTTATGAACGTTTTCAAAACGTTGGTAACGTTTTATAATAATCAGTAGCAACAAACTGATCAAAAGAAGAATCAAGTTATAACGTTATACAAACGTTGTGACATTTTACAAACATTGTAACGATTAATAGCTTTAGAACTGCTGAAGCACAGCTGAACTATACCAACATGAAACGTTGTAACGTTTATAAAACGTTGCAACGTTTCAGGAATAATTAAGCTTCAAATAACTTCTATTTTGATCAAGTTTTTACAGGTTAAAACGTTGTAACGTTTTATAAAACGTTGGTAACGTTTTACTAAGCTGTCAGAGATTTAAAACCCTAAAATCGCATTTGCATAAAACGTTGTAACGTTTAATAAAACGTTGGTAACATTTTATGTCAAACAGCTCATTTTTGAGCTGCCACTATAAATAGACTGAAGGGATCACTTTCAAATCTAACCTAGCCATCCCTAAACTTTAAAAGAGGCGATTTTCTGAGAGCTTGGTTCCACCATTGTTGATTGAGCTTAAAACTTCAATATCTCTCAATCAATCTCAAACAACCTCAAATCCACTTCACTAATCTCTAATTAGATTAGGTTAGAGTGATCTATTGAGTGTTTCTCTTGTTCTTGAGTAGCTTGTGTGACTTTCCTTATTTGTAAGGGCTCGCCGGCTCAAACCTCGAGTTGCTCGTGTGACTTCCCTTGGTTGTAAGGGCTCGCCGGCGCTCATCTCTCGTTGGCCGTGACTTCCCATTTTGTAAGGGCTCACGGTTCACAATTGTAATCCTTTCATATTGGGTAATAGAAAGGCGCACCAAGAAAGAGGTTGCGACGCCCCGGAGACGTAGGCCATTGTTTTGCCGAACTCCGTTATCATCCGCGTGTCAATTTCTCTTAACTCATCTATTTACTTTCAATTGCAATTTATTTCAGTTTTTGTTCAATTAGAGGTGCCCCTTTAGTACAACACAAGGACCTTTATTGCGGCCCGTAAGGACCTTTATTACCCACAAGGACTCTTATTGCGGTCCGCAATGACTCCAGATATTGCTTGGGACAAGATCATAGTCTAAGTTTAGATATTGCTTGGGACAAGATCATAGTCTAAGTTTAGATATTGCTTGGGACAAGCAATGTTCAAACTTGGGGGAATTTGATAAGCTGGAATTGTATCTATTGAAACCTAGGGTTTGTTATGTAAATTAAGCCAAGTTTTGATTAAATTAGGTTTAATTAGGTTAGAAATATCCAAAAGTTCAAGTTACTGCCCTAGTTATGTTAGTTCTACAGGTAATCAAGTGATTGGAGCATAACGAAGCAAAACGGGTGAGTTAGCACGAAGATTAGAGCTTCTGCCAACATTCATTGCGGCCCAGAATGGATCCATTGCGGTCCGCAACCAAGCAAGCCAGAACCAAGCAAGTCAAATAATTTCTGCACCTTTATTGCGACCCGAAAGGACCTTTATTGCGGCCCGCAAGGACTCTCCAGATTTTCCTGCGCAGTCTGTTAACTGCCTTCATGCATTGCGGCCCGCAATGAATGTATTGCGGTCCGCAATTAGGTCGGTTCAAAGCCCGAATTTGCTATTTTTGGTTAGTTATTTCTAGGTTTTTGAGTTGGATATAAATAGGGACCTGTAGAACAGATTGAGAACGTTTTTAGGCAGAATTTCTAGGGTTTAAACAAGGAAGAACAAGTAAAAGCTAGAAGAGAGAAGAAGGAAGAAGAGATCATTGATCAACCAGTTTTATTATTTTCTTTCTTTCCTTTGGAACTCTTTTATTCATTTAATTTGATTTGTATCTTAGCCATGGCTGGCTAAGGGCTTTTCTAGGGTTGATTAGGGTTGTACTTGAAACTTTTGTTATGATTTAGTTGGTTTTATTTTATATATTCTCGTTCTTTGTTATGATCTATTCTTTATTTTAATTGATTGTGAGGACTTAATCGAAATCACATGAAACCCTAGGATTTGGTATTTGCAATTGAGAAATTGAATATTAGGTCCAGACCATAAGGAATAGAGTATTTGATAGGCTAAGTACCGAGAGGTGACGCTTGTCTTATACTGGCTTTACCTAATAATTTAGACAAATTGTGCCAAGTACCGAGAGGTGAAAGACGGTTTTCTAGATTTATTGTGACAGTAAGAACTTAATGACTTTAGATTAGGGTAGCCAAGTACCGAGAGGTGACGTTTATTCTAATTTAAAGATGGTATTAATATAGAGATATCCCTTTGTACCTACAATATCAAACTGTGCCTTCATAATTAAAAGAACAAATTTAACAAACCAATTAGTCATAACACTAGTGGATAGGAACCCTAAGAAACCCTAATTTCTCATACTTGTTAAAAACTCAGATTTTGCTTGAAGAATTTGTTTAATTTAGTTTAATAGCAACCAAACCACTTGAACAAACACAAAACCTTTTTACTTTCTTTTACTAAATTAAATTGTTAGGTTAGAGTTAATATTCCAACTTGTCCCTGTGGAGACGATCCCTAAGTACTACTTGACAATGTTGTACACTTGCAACCGAATTGAGTATCAACTAGGATTTATTACTTGTGTTGTAATAAAATCTACATCAAGTTTTTGGCGCCATTGCCGGGGACAACGGTGAATATTATTTCAGACCTAAGTAATTTAGTTAGTAATTGTTTAATTCCCTTTTGCTTTCTTTCTCTCTTATTTTTTTTTTAGTTTTTCTTTTAGTTTAGTTCTGGCAGAGGAACCTCCAACCCCGAACATTACAGATTTGGTTGACTGGTTTTCTAAGCGAGGGTCAACCCATCTCTTCTACCAAAGAAGGAACAAACACCCAACAAGGGGACCTTTCTTGCACTTAAATCCACACCAGTTAGACATGTCGTCTGGCAGTGAAGGTGCTCGGTTTGAAAACCTTCAGAGAGAACGGGATCGGATGGCTAACGAACTTCAACGCTTGCGGGCAGCCGCTGTTGAAAGAGAAAACAATGAAGCAGCCGATGCCAACCGCCCTTTGAGAGACTTTACAGCACCTAGGGCTGAGGAAATCCACCTTGGGTACACGGCACCTACTATCAATGCTGAGGAATACCAAATTCCTCCTGCATGGGTTAGCATGGTGCAGCATAATCTGTTCCATGGTCTACCTCACGAGGATGCAACACAGCATTTAGCCAACTTTGAGGAAATCTGCAGTACAATTAAGGTACAAATTGTTTCTCCTGAAGATCTTAAAGTTATGGCTTTCACTTTTTCTCTTGCAGATAAGGCTAAAGGTTGGATAAGGGGACAACGGCCCGAGAACATGAATACTTGGCCTAAGGTGGCGAATGATTTCCTCAACAAGTTCTTTCCACCATCCAAAACAAACTCCTTGCGTCATCAAATTCACAATTTCCGACAGAAAGGAGATGAAACCATGAGCGAGGCATGGGAGAGATTTCAAGAACTGCAGAGGTGTTGTCCCCATCATGGAATTGAAGGGTGGAATTTATTGCAAATCTTCTACAACAGCCTCATGCCACATGACAAAGGTATGTTAGATGCAGCCGCAGGAGGTAGTCTCATGAATAAATGGGCTACGGACAGATACAAATTGGTGGATGACATGGCTCTCAACCAAAGCCAATGGCACAACCCTAGGGAAACATTGATCATCATGCAGCGGGGAATGAAGGAGGTGAATTCGAACCCAAACTTGGCTGCATAAATTGTCGCTTTGAATCGCAAAATTGATCAACTGAGCGTAAATTCGGTAAACAATTCTTCTCCTCTTCCTTGTTCAATTTGTGGTAGTACCAACCATCTAGCAATTAATTGTGGTGTAAGTAATGAGGTTAGTTATGAGGAAGTCAATGCAATTAACCAAGGCAATTTCAACCCAAATAACAATCCGTACTCAAACACTTACAACCCTGGTTGGAGAAATCACCCAAACTTTTCGTGGAGACAAAATGACCAAAATACCCAAGGTAACTCAAACTTTAATAGACCAAATCAAGGTTATGGTAACCAAGGGTATAGTTCTAATGCACAACCAAAATCCAATCTTGAATTGATGATGGAGGCATTCATGACAAGTCAAAACCAAAAGTTCGATGAATTGACCAAAAAGGTAGACATGTTGGCAACCCAAAATAAAATGCTTGAAAACCAAGTTGCACAACAAGCTACACAATTCTCCCGCCAACTGGGCACCCTTCCACCAAAACTTGAGAACAATCCCAGGGAAGTCAAGGTAGTTAGGCACGTGCTTCGCAGCGGCGTACAATATGAGGATCCACCTATGCCAAAGGATGACTATGCACAACCGCAGGGTGAAGAGGCACGAAGCAGTGGTGGCCACATCTCTACACATGAGGATTCCGCCTCAAAGGAAGCTACACGAATTGTACCAAGCGACCCTGCCAAACAAGCAAAACCATCTCAAGATGAGCCGCCAAAGGTAAGTGCACAGGTACCTCTCTACATCCCTCATAAATACGCACCTTTTCCTGGTAGGCTAAAGAATGAGAAGATTGACAAACAATTTGCTAAATTCCTTGAATTGTTGAAACAATTGCATGTGAACCTACCATTGACTGAGGTAATGACCCAAATGCCGGTTTACACCAAATTTTTCAAGGATGATCCGGTAATGAATGAATTGCCTAAAAAGTTGGATGATCCGGGAAAATTTTCAATACCTTGTTCCATAGGAAATGTCCAATTTAAACGTGCACTCTGTGATCTAGGGGCAAGTGTAAGCTTAATGCCAAAATCGGTGTATGATAGGTTAGGTGTTGGAGAACTTAAGCCAACTAGAATATCGCTTCAATTGGCAGACCAATCGGTTAAGTTACCTCTAGGAGTGGTAGAGGACTTGCCAATTCAAATTGGTAAATTCTTTGTCCCAATAGATTTTGTTGTTGTTGACATGGATGAGGACACTCACACACCACTCTTGTTAGGAAGACCATTTCTCAATACGGCAAAAGCTATGATTTATGTTCATGATGGAATTATAACAATGAACATTGGTGAAGAAAAATTAACCTTTGACATCAAAAAATCCATGAGATATCCATCTAACGATCAAAGTGTTTTTAGTGTTGATATTCTTGACAGGTTAATAGATGAAGAGCTCATAAACAACTGGGAGAAGGGTTCCTTTGAGTATTGGATGGATCAGGAGTGTGAAAAAGCCACCAAAACAAGTTCTGCAGAACTCATTGCGGCCCGCAATAACATTTATTGCGGTCCGCAGCATAACCAGTCAGAGGAGCGGCAGAAACCAGAATTTATTGCAGCCCACAATAACCCTTCCCAGATCGACAAAAAGCATATTCTGAGCCCAATTTTTCAGGTTTCAACCGCTGAGATCCTTTCTAACTTTGCCGAAACCTCAGAGGATGCACCCAAGAAGTCGGTGGAAACATCTAATACCGACAAATCTCGAGGAAATCGACACGAAATGGAGCAATGGGGAGGTTGCCCTCCCGATCCTCCACCCAAGAATTAAGGCGCACCACCACCACCTTCCGCCAATAGAGTAGTCCATGTTTCTTCTCTCTTTTTAGTTTATTTTTACGCATTGGGGACAATGTCTAATTTAAGCTTGGGGGATGGGAAGAAATTGTATCTTTGCATGCATGTTTTTCAAAAAATTTAGGATTTATAACCTTGTTTTTTACTTGACCATGAATAGGATTTGTGATTTTGAACTTATTGCTTGAAATTGCAAATTTGTCAAGATGTTTTACGAGGTTATGAAAAATAGAGTCTTGCATAATTGGACTTAATTGTTTGAAAATGCATAAAGTATAAAATCATGTTTAATTTTTTGTTTTAAAAAGTTAGCAAAAATAAAACCCTTGAAATTTTAATGAGTTTTTAGGAATACCTTTGGAATAATTTGAAATAACCACATAATTTGGCAAAAAACTTTGTAGAAATAAAGGTTTAAGAAATTGGAAATTTAGGGATTTAAATTTTTTTTTTTTGAAAATGTAACTTGTTTGTGAAAAATGAATTAAGAAAGATCGGGATATCGAAAGGTGTGAATTAATGCCTAAGGATGTGTATATTCATGATATTTTTGCAAAAATATTGAAAAATAGTTGAGTTGAAAATTTTCAAGAAAGACTTCATTTGCTTATGTTATGGCGACATGACGTACTTATAGCAATGAGTCATAGACACTTTGCTCTGCTAGTTTGTCCGATAAAGTGACCGGGTTTGCACTAACCATGTAGGTTCGTGTCATGAACCAAGAGCATGCGAATGCACTTTTGAATTAAAATGGTTAGGTATGGATTAGCTACCTATATCTAGCCGGTTTTGTTCTAAGGATAAAGATTTATAGTGTCAACAAAAGAAAAATAAAATTTTGCATATATCAACACACGAAGTGTGTGACTTTCTAACCTAAGTTTGATTCAAGCTTGGGGGATTTTTAAAAGAATTTTCGCAAATAAGAATGTATTTTTTGTAACAAATTTAGATATCCGAAGTTTACAAATTCTAAACCTTTAGGGAAATAAAAGTTAGAGTAATTGAATTGTGGGGTGAAGCATGATTAGCCAAGGGTTACACTTTAAATTTATACAAAATTTACGTTGAGATTTTTAAATTTTGACAAGATCATAGTCTAAGTTTAGATATTGCTTGGGACAAGCAATGTTCAAACTTGGGGGAATTTGATAAGCTGGAATTGTATCTATTGAAACCTAGGGTTTGTTATGTAAATTAAGCCAAGTTTTGATTAAATTAGGTTTAATTAGGTTAGAAATATCCAAAAGTTCAAGTTACTGCCCTAGTTATGTTAGTTCTACAGGTAATCAAGTGATTGGAGCATAACGAAGCAAAACGGGTGAGTTAGCACGAAGATTAGAGCTTCTGCCAACATTCATTGCGGCCCAGAATGGATCCATTGCGGTCCGCAACCAAGCAAGCCAGAACCAAGCAAGTCAAATAATTTCTGCACCTTTATTGCGACCCGAAAGGACCTTTATTGCGGCCCGCAAGGACTCTCCAGATTTTCCTGCGCAGTCTGTTAACTGCCTTCATGCATTGCGGCCCGCAATGAATGTATTGCGGCCCGCAATTAGGTCGGTTCAAAGCCCGAATTTGCTATTTTTGGTTAGTTATTTCTAGGTTTTTGAGTTGGGTATATATAGGGACCTGTAGAACAGATTGAGAACGTTTTTAGGCAGAATTTCTAGGGTTTAAACAAGGAAGAGCAAGGAAAAGCTAAAAGAGAGAAGAAGGAATAAGAGATCATTGATCAACTGGTTTTATTATTTTCTTTCTTTCCTTTGGAACTCTTTTATTCATTTGATTTGATTTGTATCTTAGCCATGGCTGGTTAAGGGCTTTTCTAGGGTTGATTAGGGTTGTACTTGAAACTTTTGTTATGATTTAGTTGGTTTTATTCTCTACCCTCACCCCTCTATTTATAGTGTTTTGAGGAGGTTCGCAAAAGACCGAAATACCCCTCAAAACAAATCTATTTACCAAAATACCTTGACACCTCATCATTTAATATGTGAAAAGACCAAAACGCCCCTTCCACACTCTTCTCCATGCTTCTACACCCTTCTATACCCTAAGGTGTCATGCAAGGTGTCATGCAAGGTGGCATAGGTGTGAAATGACCATTTTGCCCTTGGCCCATTAAGGCATGAATAGTAAAAGGCTTTGATTTTGGGCTTTGACTTTGGGCTTTTAATTTTAATTAAGGCTTTGATTATTTTGGGCTTTTAAACTCATAATTCAAATCCATAATTAACAAATTAAAATCCAAATCAAATATATATAATTGTCATGTACAATTATATTTCTTTTCGGTTGTTGTGCGGTAACTTTTATACAATGTAACGTGTACGTTTATAAATTAACCGTTGTTTCTGCTTGTCATTCTAAATGACATTTATAATTTAATTATATCATGTATAATTAATTATAACCATCTTAATATTAATTATAATCAATTTATAATTAATCAGTAAGATTCTCCGAGTAGCTCCTATATGGTGTGACCCAATAGGATCTGTGTTATGTTGGTAAACAGAGTTAAAACTATTTGAACTTCTGTAATCATGAGCGGCATCTGGCAACACATCATGATCATCCAATTACACAGATGATGCTGTACTGTACAATATCACGATCCAGTAAACAATTTATTTGTGTCAGTTCCTCTGTCTCATAGCTATCAGATCAGTTTCAAGGTAGATATGTGTCATCCTTGTTAACTGTATCTTTTCTTGATCTTGAGTAGATTATCAAATATAATTACTCTTGTAATTATACCGCATGCAGATAATCTAACTCTATCAAGGGGCCCGGTGATGCTATAGCTCGTATAGAGATACGAGGGACAAATAGTATTCTTACTCGTATATATTTCTTACGTTATGGCTGTTTTTTACGGACAGCGTTAGATAACACTTACTCATATATATTTCTTAGTGGGAACGATAAATACCTCATACTGTAGAACTTTGACACTGAATGAAAATATTAATGACACGAACACAATTCTATTTAATGTTTCATTAGGGTCTGTCAAATACCATGTTCCTAGAACATGTATTTATGTGATTAAAATGACATCTCGTGTCAGGTGGTTTGTAAAACTTAATCCACATACTAACCTTATAGCAGTAATTAGTGTTCCTACTAATTACCTTGGTTAGTGACATTTTAAGAGTATATATCATCTATATTATGGAGTTTCACAATTTCAGTCATGAACTTGAAATGATCCATAAATGCAATAATACTCAAGGCAACAAAATGATATATAAATAAACATTCAATTCATGAAGAAAGCTTTATGATTAATTTATTGTATTATTGACTTCTAGATTATTACAAGCTAACACGATACTAGGTCGGGATCTAACTGGTATTAGGTCGGGATCCACAGGATTTCGACTTGTACTGAGTTGGGATCGAGGTTCAGGAATCTGACTGGTATAGTTTGGTTCCAATTCTACATATAACTCCAGAATCGATAACCTTTGTGAAAAAGACGACACAACTCCTAACATGAATTCGAACGATTATTGGTCCATTACCGGTACTAATTGATAGTCACATTGTCCATCGGTGGACATATTATACCTGGCTTGAATTTCCAGATTTGCTTGACTAGCATTGTTCCCAACAAATTTATAAATCTCATTCTGAAGATAATCAAAATTGTGGTTCACGGTTAGCAGTACTGAGTATTTAACTCTGGTACTGTAAAAGACCCTATCATCATTGTATTGGATTTTCCCTCCAATAAAAATTTTTGCACAAATGGTTGTCATTTTTAGTTTTGATTGGTCTGGCAATTTAAAAAATAACAACATATAAGTAATTAAAACTTGTCTGGACCTCTAAAAATTATTCTATATCATTTTACATTTTTCTAAATTATTCTAGACCATTTTGGATATTCCTAAATTATTCTACACCATTTTGGAATGTTCTAAAAAATTATAAATTATTTCGACAATATTCTGAACCGTTTAAAATGAACTAATTAATTATATTATCAATTAAAATAAATAAAAAATACCTGAATTGAAGAGCCGATTGATCAGACAGTCAGAGCTCCGTAAGGGTTCCTAAAACAATTCTAAATCATTTTAGAATTTTTTTTGTCATATTCTAAACTAGTTTGGAACCTTGGGAATTACTACCAAGTTTTCAAAAAAATAGAATCCGTAATTTGTTATTAATTTTGAGTATTTATAAAAAAATCAGTATTCTTTATCTGTTTTGAATATTTTCTAAATTAAATAAAATTGATGATAAAAAAATAATAAACTACAATTCATAATAAATTAAATAATAAGTAACATTCTTTCTCCATTACTTTTGATTTATATTTTTTTATAACAATAATAAACAATTTGTCAATTTATTTTATTTATAACAAGTTGGTCAAAAAAACATTGTGGTACATATTGAATAACAGTAATATATGCAAATATTACGGTTATAATATGTTGTATTTTGTTTGGAGATCATATTTTAACTTCTTCTTCTCCAACAAAAAAAATTCAAAAATCGATAGTTACAAAATTAACTTATATAATTTACAAATTAATTATAAAAAAAAATTACCTTCTTTTTTATTATTTTCTTTCGTTCGTATCTCAAACAGAAGTTTTTTTTTTCTTCCTTTTCTTCCGTTCGTCTCTCAAACAACACTTTTTTTTATTCCTTTCATCTCTCCGTTAGATGGATATATATAGAGCAGATGTTAAAATATTTTCGGTATACCAAAAACTGAACCAAAATGGGTGTCCGGTTCACAGTTAACCGAACCAACAGATCCGCTAAACTGTTAACCGAGCCCACTGTTGGTCCGCTAAACTGTTAACTGAACCCGTTGGTCTGCTAAACGGTTAACCAAACCAACTGCTGGCCCGCTACATTGTTAATCGAACCCGTTGGTCCGCTAAACGGTTAACCGAAACCGTTGGTCCGCTAAACGGTTAACCGAACCCATGAAACCGGTTAACCGTTAACCGGAAATTTGGTCTGGTTAACCTTGAACCGGCTTGGGTAGATTTAAAAATTCACAGACGGTTCGGTTAATTTTTAAAATTCAATTTAATATTTGGATAAAAATAAAAAAAATCGGATATATTTGGGACTAAATTGAATTATTTAATATGGAGTCCATGGACTATATATCAACATGATATTATTTTTGTCAAAAATAAATTTTAACATATTTTTGAATAATTTTAGTAATATATATCTAAAAGATACCGTCAAATGATTACAAAATATTTTCACTCAATTTTATATTCTTAGAGACAAGTAAATTCAAATTATGGTTATGTTGTAAAACTTTGATACTTGCATTATTAATCCAATTAAAATAAAATGAAAGGATCAGATGCTGTCTTTAATGGCACTAGATAGTCTAGATACCCTAATTAATCTTATTTCTTAAACTATGGTTATGATGTCTTTGAGAAAATTGACAAATTGCCTAGTTACATATCCCAATTATATTGGTCATACATGGTTTAAACTAAACACATGCATTTTGTTTCTTGTAAGTCTAATTTTTTGTTTTATTTTTTATTAAAGATAATTAGGATACATCTTAATACTTAATTGTAAGTACATCGACTAGCAGATATATTAGCACACATACACTAAGAATAATAGTCATTAATACATTTATAGACATTCCTACCTACATTCTAATAAGTAAACTGATGAAAAAATCATTATATATACTTTGTGTGTAATAGATTGTTTATTAATTGTGTGAAATATTTATTTTACCAACGAGGTTGGTACATTATGGCCCATCACCCAAATAGAAAAATTAATCGGATATATCCTATCTGGATTCCAACTCAACAAGTTCAATGATTTTAAAAAATCAAATGGTCGTACAACAAATAGATTAAGATAGAATTTTTTTCAACCAAAAAAATATATTAAGGTGTCACAAGGATGTCGACACACTAACCAATTGTTATTATTATTTTTTTTTTTTGTAAGTACAAATTCGGAGGCGTAGACAAATTAATTAATTAATTAATCACAGTTACGTTTCATAACGGTAGGAATTGCCAGCTTTAAATTATTTTAATTAACAATTTATAAACTAAAAATAATTAACTCTTATCTCTAGAAATAAATATATCAATAGAGGGCTAATAACTAGAAGATGTTCTCTTTGATAGATATATATATAGAGAGAGAGGGGGGCTAATGTGCTTTCGGTAGCATATGAGCCGAAATACACACGGTCTAAATTTGAAATTTTAAAATTCAAAAAGTCAATCTGAACTGTTCATCTTGTTCTCCATATTAATATGTGCTTGGAGACCAAATTTACATTTTTTTGAATTTTTTTTACTATTTATTAAGCCACTTTGAAAATTGTTGATCCAACGGTGACTTAACAAAACAGTAAAACCATTGAATCAACGATTTTCAAAGTGACTTAATAAATAGTAACAAAATACAGAAAAATGTAAAATTTGGTATCCAAGCACATATTAATATGAAGAACAAGATGAACGGTTCAGATCAACTTTTTGGATTTTGAAATTTCAAATTTGGACCGTGTATATTTTGGCACATATGCTACCGAAAGTATATTAGCCTATTTCATATATATATATATATATATATATATAGGGAGAATTTACTGTATATCTCTCAAACACTTTGAAACTTCGTATTTTCACATCTAAAATTCATAATATCATATTTACTCTTCTGGAGACAAATCTATGATTCATATATGTACTTCTGACGTATATGTACACTAACACCAACGTATATTACAATGTCAAAAGTGAATAAATGAGTAGATAAATGAACCATTTGTTCTTAAAAATTGATCAATTAAAAGAACAAAATGAGTACTTTAAATAAATTTTAATACAAAAGATAATAAAAGGGTAAATTTGTAAGTTTTCCAAGATTAGAAGAATAAATATGATATTATGAACTTTAGAGGAAAAAATGCGTAATTTTGATATTTTTGAAGGGATCATATGAAATTTCCCAAAAATAAAGAGCATGACTGCATTAGCATTCCAAAAAGAATAAAGATATGAACTTAAAAGTGTATATTTCTTACCAGTCAATAACTCAACGGCTGAGATTCTGCAGCATATTAGATGTCTATCCTAAAAAAAGTTATTGAAAAGATACTTTCCAAGTTGAAATCTAAGAACCATATAGTTGTTTGTCAATCGTACATTTCAATGACATCGCAGTATGATATGATATTTCTTTTGACCTTTAATGTACTTTTTAGAGGTCAGGAGCTCACGACCAAGAGTGTTCAACCTTTTTACTTTTTACTTTTTTTTTCTTTTTCCATTTTTCTACTAAACTTCAAGCGCCTCAATAAACTCTATTTTTATTTTGAAAAATAAATAAATTCATTTTACATAATCAGAAAAGATGATGAATTGTTTTTATTACATGAAAGAAACAACACTAAATGTGCGGCTCCTTTGAAAATTCTCCGTGGAACTGCATATTGTTTGCGATCTTATCAGTATTTTTAAATGCGGGCCCATAAACTCCATATGTATATGCAGTCTGCTGTAGTGCTTATAATATCATGCAGTCATATATGTGCAGTTTTGAATATGAGATCGCATATGTAGTTATGTAGAACATATACGGACGTTTTAATTTCTACATAGTACGTACACTTCATTAGTACGTATTGTTTCTGAATTAGATATTGTCATAACTTATTACTCTAAGCATAACTTTGTTGGCTTGTAATTAGGGAAAATGACTGTAGGTATTGGTAGCTCACCTTTTGTTTTTTTTTATACGAATAAATAAATTAAAAAATCAACATCCGCAATTTATCCATATCAATGTATTTTTGCAAACACATGATACCGATAAAACAAAGTCAAAATATCATCATATTTTATATGTGCATATAGAAAATGATATAGATATAGATCAAATCCAAATTTTGTATTTTGATATTTAATTTTTAAATATTATGCTATTAACGTTTAAAAAATAAAAGCATGATTTAGACACAAAAAATAAATACATTTGAACCCTCCTCATTTCCAACGGATATATATATTAAAAATATTTCCATTCAAACATTATTATATCCGTAAACATCTTTAGTTTCATAGTCGTCGTCTCGTCGGACAACAAATTAATTAAGATGATTTTTAAAAAATAATTAATAGAATATTATTACTTGTGTAACTTAAATAAATAAGAATACAAGAGTACAGAAAAAAAAATACTTTTTATCAAATAAAAAATACAGATAAAATCTATTCTTAACTAATATAGATATAAAAATAATTCCATTCGAACTGTATTATGTCCGTAAACATCTATAGTTTCAAAGACATCGTCTTGTTGTGCAACAAATGAATTAAGATGATTTTTTTCAAAAATAATAATAGAATATTATTACTTGTGTAACTTCAATTAATTATAAGAATACGAGAGTACTGAAAAAATAATTTTATCAATTAAAAACAAATATAGAAAATATTTATTCTCAACATATTTAAATATAAAAATACTTTCATCCGAACTATATTATGTTTGTAAAAACATCTCTAGTTTCAAAGTTGTTGTCTCATTGTACAACAAATGATTTTTCAAAAATAATAATATATTATTATTATTTGTGTAACTTCAATAAATAAGAATACAAGAGTATAGAAAAAATATTTTTTTATCAAATAAAAAAAATACGGATAATATATATGCTCAACGGATATTGATATAAAAATGCTTTCATCCGAACTGTAATATATATGTAAACACATCTCTAGTTTCAAAGATGTTGTTTTTTAAATAATAAGAGAATATTATTACTTATAGAACTTTAATAAATAAGAATACGAGAGTATGAAAAAACTTATATTTTATCAAATAAAAAACATTACAAATAAAATGTATTCTCAATGGTAGATATTAATATACTTCCATCCAAACTGTATTATACCAATAAACATTTTTTGTTTTAAAGTCGTCCTCTTGTCATACAACTGATGAATTATAATGATCTTTCAAAAAATAATAATATAATATTATTATTTGTGTAATGTCAATAAATAAGAATACGAGAGTACAGAAAAACTATTTTTTTTATCAAATAAAAAATACAGATAATATCTATTTTCAACGGATATATATAAATATACTTTTATCCGAACTGTAGTATATCTGTAAACATCTCTAGTTTGAAAGTTGCCATCTCGTTGTGCAACAAATGAATTAAGATGATTTTTTAATTAAAAAAAAAGTATATTAAGGTGTTGAAAGATGTCGACACACTATTAGTAGAACAAATAATCATGATTATTTTTTTATAGTTACATGTAGGCGTAGAGTAAATTTATTAACCAAAAGGATTCATGACATTAGATGCAAATGCAGCTAGCTAGCATTGGGATTGCCACATTAATTTTGATTAACAAATAAAAAACTAAGAATAATGTTGTCTCTGGAGAAATAAATATATCAATAATATAAAATAAATACAGATAGTGTCTATTCTCATTAGATACAAATATAAAGCTAATTTCATCCAATTTGCATGTGTATCATGTCCGTAAAATATCTCGTCTCATTGTCATCGACTTGTCATACAACAAATAAATTAAGATATTTTTTTAAACATACAAAAATAACAAAATTAATTACTATCGAATATTATTACTTACAAACTTTAACAAAAAGACTCTAAAAGTACATAGAATTATTTTTCATCAAATAAAATACGGATAGCATCTATTCTCAACTGATACATATATAAAAATACTTCCATCCAAACTGTAACTGTCATGAACTCGTCGTGCAGTAAATGTACAATTAATAAATTAGGACGATTTTTTAAACAAAACAAAATTGATTAAGGTGTCAAAAGAATGTCGACACCCTAATGATAAAATAAATTATCATGATTAATTTTTTTTTATAATTACACGTAGGACATAACATACATGATATATCAATATAAGTATCTAATAACATGAAGATGCTTGCATTTGACAGATTAAAAAAAAATGTTCTTCCCAAGACTATAAAGTATATTTCTAACCAGTAAAAAGTTATTGGAAACATAGTTTGTAAATTATTTAATTCATGATTTTATTCCACTGACATAGTTATTGGATGGTTTTTTATTTGGTTTAATTTGACCATTTATTACTGGAACCTTTCGGTCCTTTACTTATCGAGGTTGGGAGCCAGCCTTATCTATTTTTATACTGAAAAGAAAACAGAGTCGTTTTTTTAACTGTAGTATAAATAAATTAATTAAATTTATAGTATAAAAATTGGAAAAAAATCTCAAAAGATAACATTTTTTTTAATATATAGTATAAAAATTAAATTTTCATGAGCTAGAGTTACAACTGCATCAAATACGTAATTTTTAAGAATAAAAAATTTGTAGTTTTTTTCATGTTATAGACAAAACGCCGTGATCTTCTTAAAGATTTTATTTATTTCTGTAAAAATATTTATTTTTCTAAAAATAAAAAAATGTACGTAATAAAAGCACCTTTTACTTTTGTTTATTGGCTCTTCTTCGTGGTGTGCTGTTAAAAAAATACAGATAATGTCTATTTTCAACGGATATAGATATAAAAATACTTTTAACTTTATTATATCGGTAAACATGATTAGTTTCAAAGTCGTCGACTCGTCGTTCAATAAATGAATTAAGATATTTTTCAATAAAAAAATAAAAAAATAGATTAACATGTCAAAAGATGTCGACATTCTATTGGTAGAGCAAATTTTATTGGTAGAGTAAATTTATTAAACACAAATATTCTTGACATTACATGCAAGTGCAGCTAGCTAGCATTAACAAATTTAAAACTAAGAGTAACGTTGTATTTGAAGAATTAAATATATCAATGGTAAAAAAAAAATTAGGATAATGTCTATTCTCATTGGATACATATATAAAGTTGCTTTCATCCAAACTGCATCTCATATCCGTAAACATTCCTAATCTATTCTGGTTGTCATCAACATACTTGTACAACAAATGAATTAATTAAGATGATTTCTTAAACAAAAAAAATGATAAAACTAATTACTATCTGAATATTATTACCGGAGAAATTAACTTCAAAGAATAAAACCTGAGAGTACGAATAAAGTTATTTTTAATCAAATAAAAAATAAATACGGATAATATTTATTCTCAACAGAGATAGATATATATAAATATTTCCATCTGAACTATAACTATCATCGACTCGTCGTGCAATAAATGAATTAGGATGATTTTCAAACAAAACGTAATTGATTAAGGATGTCAAAAGAATGTTGACACTCTTTTGATAAGAAAAATTATCATGATTTTATATTTTTAACTTGCCATTTTCATTTATATTTTTATTTTCTTAATCTCTCCGATAGGCAACTGGATATCTCTTGAAAAGAAACTATGTAATTAGATTGGTGTTAATTCGGTTTCTCTTTGGAAATTCAAGGTTGACACTATATAGGTATTTCATTTCTTTCTTTATATTGTTCTTCCTTTATAAGAAAATTTAAAATGATTATTGGATTACTATATTTCAAGGAATATTATTTTAAATTATTGAATAAAAATAAAAATAAGCTACAATTTTATGCATAGGAATTCAATTGACAGTCTGTTTAATAAGGCATTTTAAAGGATTTGCTTAAGGCCTCTCTTTTACCCATGTTCTTTAATTGAAATCGAACATGGGAAATTTATGGTGTTTACCTTTATAATAAGATTGCTTGGGTGGTTCAATTGTCAGTTTTTGGTTTATAGCTCAACAGTAATAATACCTTTTTCTTTTTGGTACCGAACTCTACTTGTATAAATTATTTAATTGGCTTCTAGCTAATGCATTGCTAAGTGGTTTGCGGAGTATATGGTATAATTTGAAAACCGGTACCTATCCGTATCGGTTTAAATTGGTTATTGGTATGTCTATATGAGTTTTCTGGGGTTTGATTGTATAATAAATAAGATAGAGAGGATGTAATTTGCAAAAACACTGTGAATTGGTAAATTGAACTTGTCAGGGGGTCTTAGAGCAAACCCATATATATATATATTGGTTTGAAATTAAATAACGAAAATGGATTTGGATTATAGGCTTTTAGGTTTGAATAATAAATTGAGAAGGATAAATGAATTGGACAGTAGATTGGGACTTTTGAATTGAAATTGAATTAAATTAAACAGTGATTGGAAATTATTGTAAAAGTAGTTAAAGATATATATATATATATATATATATATATATATATATATTATTTGACATAGGCATAAAGGGATTGACAAGAGAATGTTTGGAACGTACAGACTGCTAGTAATCTTATCTATTGCCCTACGATATCAGGTGCGAGGTTATTGGATTAGTCTGAGATTCATAACTATGAATTAAATCATAACTCGTTATGCATTTTGAATATTTGATTGACTGTATTGATTGAATTGTTGCATCATATGCATAGCCCAATACAATTGAAACTGAATTATAGGTAAGTCTGTTGACTGTCATGTTGATATGGTTTATCGATTGATTGATTCTTATTGTAAATAATTGATTGAGACCACAGTGACTAAAATGACTGTAAGACTAATGAACTATGGTAACTATTTTATCATTGATTTTCTTTCCGATAACGACAGTATTGTGATATTGATTCCGTATTGTTTTCGTTAATCAGATGTTGGGATAGTTAGAACGGTATAAGCCCTGACACGACAGATACATGTTATCGTATCGATCCGTGTGACCAGACTAGAAATTGTAAAGTGAAGAAACCAAACGTTACCAGATTTAGTGGTTATAAAGATTAGGTCCCAAATGTTACCATACTTGAAGTATTAAGAGATTTTGACCCAAACCATTTATTTTGATAAGATTCTTAGAGTTCTAATTTACTTATGAAATATTTGTTGTTCAATTGGATACTGTTATTGAGCATTTGCATTCGTCATTATAGAACTGAACTGATAATTTCTCGTGCAGTGATTTCATTCTAAATATGGATTTCCTTCGAATCCAATAATCTGAATGGCAATCAGCACTAAGAAATAATTTATTATTTCTCACTCGTTTCTCCTTGTGAGTTACAGGTTTATTATACGAAGATAAATAGCGCTTCCGGGTAATTGACAGCAGGACCACCTAAAGGTATGAAATTTTGGTTTATTATATCTGACAGGGTGTGGATAATATATCTCTAGTATCATCCACTATCAAATATTAGATAATTATTGTAAATGAAATTGGAATGTGGCAAAAATAATGAATGCTATTGGCAGTGCATAAAAAGATCCATACCTTATGTTACGTAGATTGATATGGTAAATAGACGCGATAATAATTGTCACACCTCCGGATTAGGAGTGTGACAATATCAATAGATAATTAATAACATAAATTAGATACTTCCATTTGACAGTAAACAAAAGAGCATGTGCATCCTACGAATTAAGAGGTATAAGAAATGAACTAAATGATATTTTTAACCAGTAATTTATTCTTTATTATATTGGATGGCTATCCTAAAAATTATGGAAGAAAAACAGTTTGTAAACTATTGAAGATTTCATTCCACTGGCATAAATTTGGAATACGATACGATTTCAACATTTTATTTTTTATTTTATTTTTTTTGTACTGAATGTCTTAGCACCTATCAATAAATTAAAGTACCTTTTAAAGTTTATGCTAATATGTTTTAAACTGATAGTATCTAAATTCAAACGATGTTTTAATGCAGATATCTTAATGCAGAGGATATAAATTGCTGTTGCGGTAACCATGGAAAGCAAATGGACAGATGTCGACATGTATGTCCCTCAACTTACATGTCGCCGGTCTATATTTTTTGATAACCACGACACACCTTAGCTTTGCGTGCACTATTGTTCATTAAGAAATTTTAGTAAACATAATTTCAAAATCTATCAGATTGATTTCAAATGACAGATTAAAACTATTTAAACCAATCTACTTCAGAAGTATTATGTATAAATATAAAATATTCAAATTTTTGAATTCATTTAATACATAGTCAAATGGCCAAAAAATGATAAAAATAAATGCATTAAAATAACTCATAAATTTTCATTATTTTTACAACTTGACTTTGTATTAAATGAATTTAAAATTTTGATTTTTGCATATACATACATCACTTATGAAGTAGATCAGCTTCAACAATTTGAATTTATTGTTTGAAAGCAATTCAATAAATTTTGGAGCAATATTCACCGAGTCTTCTTGGTGAGCATAGTGTACGCTAGTTTTACTCATATAATAATACTTATTGCAATATATACTAATAGTATTATACTATCACCGTAGTTGTTATTTGTACTGGTAGAATGGTACTTGATGGTGGTGTGTTGTTGTTATTATTGTTATTTGATAGTTCCTACTACTATTTATCATGATCTTTCATTAGTGATAATTTCTTAAGAACAATATAGAAATAATGGTAATTATTAATAACTAATAATTTAGACAAACAACTTATATAATAATAATAATGTCACACCTCCGATTCAGAGATGCGACGATTATTACCGCGTCTATTTACCATTTAATATACATAATATAAGGCATGGATCTTTTTATGCATTGTCAATAGCATCCATATTTAGAATGAAATCACCGCACGAGAAATTATTAGTTCAGTTCTATAATGACGAATGCAAATGCTCAATAATAGTATCCAATTGAACAACAAATATTATATAAATAAATCAGAACTCTAAGAATCTTATCAGAATAAATAGTTTGGGTCAAAATCTTTTAAACCATAAAGTCAGGTAATGTTTGAAACCTAATCTTTAGAATCATTAAGTCTGGTAAAGTACGGTTTCTTAACTTTACAATATCTAGTCTGGTAGCACTGAAATATATCATACATGTATCTGTCGTGTCATGGTTTATACCATTCTAAATATCCTGACACCTGATTAACGGAAACAATACGAAATCAATATCACAATACTGTCATTATTGGAAAGAAAATTAATGATAAGACAGTTGCCACAGTTCATTAGTCTTATAGTCACAATTCACATTTATTCAATATCCCCTATCCAATCAGTACTGGATTCAGTTGGGGCTATTCACCATATGTGCATAAGAGTCCTGGAGTAAAGTCTAGTAACTAGCTAGACTTTACATATAATAATCTTTTTTCTCCACTATATGGAGGTTCAAGGATTTCAGTATTCAATATTCATTAAATTCAATCACTGTGGTCTCAATCAATCATGTGCAATAAGAATCAACTAATCGATAAACAATATCAACATGACAGTCAATAGACTTACCTGTAATTTAGTTTTAGTTATATTGGGCTATGCATATGATGCAACAGTTCAATCAATGCAGTCAATCAAATATTCAAAATACACAGCGAGTTACGATTTAATTCCTAGTTATGAATCTCAGACTAATCCAATAACTTCGCACCTGATATCGTAAATCAATAGATAAGGTCACATGCAATTTTTCCTTTCTGAACCCTTTGTATCGTCAATCTTATCTGTTAATTATGCCTACATCAAAATAATATATTTTCTGATTAATATTTATAATCATTTTACTGATCCTTTTTATTTTAAGTACGGATTAAGGTCAAGTCCAATCAACTAATTTCATGCCCAACAATCCAATGTCAATCAATCATTAAAGTATAAAATCTCAAACTTAAGTTTAGTCCAAATAATTCAAATCCAACAGTCAAGCTCAATTTAATTGTTTTTCTTATTTACTAATCAATGTCGAAGACCTATAGTTCAAATCAATTTTCATTCTCACATTTTCGACCGACTTTTATATCCGTAACCATAATAAACTACTACCAATAGACACTGATTTTCATAATACATCCACATCACTAATCCACTTAACAATTCATTAAAAAGGGATAAAGATACAAGTTAAAAGAATAATGATACCCTAGTTTGAGATTGGTACCGAAAGGTACAGATTAAAATTTGAGATCTAAACCAAAATTCAACAATTCAATTATCGTAATAATTATTAAATTTAGATCTAATTGAAGAACACTAGTGGAGAATGCACTTTTAGTATCGGCACATCAGGGTCGGATAAACCAAAAACGTGTTACTGATATCTATTAGGAACAGACAAAGTTAAAAGATGACCTTAAAAATGAGTAACAGGAACGGTCGTTTATAAAAGAGCGTTCCTGATAGTTCAGGAACGGTCATTTATAAACAACCGTTCCTGATTATCAACTACCAGGAACGGTCATTTGTAAACAGCCGTTCCTGAACTATCAGGAACGCTTGTTTATAAACGACCGTTCTTGATCAGCTGAAAATTTTGATTGTATTCCACTCCCTTCCGAAAAATTTCATTTCCCACCATGTCTTTTGATCAGCCACCAATACCCTAGCCACTGTCTCTTCATTTTGAAAATTTCATTTCCCCGTCTCTTCCAAGCCGCTATCTCTCTGCCTCTTTCCTCTTCTTCGTCTCTTGAGAAAACCAAGCCGCTGATCCTTCTCTCCCTCTTTCCTCTTCTTCGTCTCTTGAGAAAACCCTAGCAAAAACGTTCTTCCTGCACCGGTGGTGTCTCTCCGCTGCCAAAACCAAGCCGCTGCCACTGCCACTGGTCTCTCTGCCTCCTTCTCCCCCGAGTTATTACGCCGATGCAAGGTAGGTCTCTCTCCTTCTTTGTTGAATGGGGATTTTAGATATGTATAATTGGATTTTGATTTACTGAGAGATTAGACAAAACTGATATTAAGACTGAAATTTTGATTTTGATTTACTGGATCTACTCACTTTTACATTGTTATTGTTGGTTATTGCTTTATTATTAGGACTGAAATTTAAATTTATTTAACTTAGGTACAAGACGCTGCCACTGGTGATGTTATTGCAAGTGTTCCACGCATGGGGGCCAAAGAAACCGCCGATGCCATTTCTTCAACATATACTACCTATACTTGTATGTTATTTCCATTCTTAAACTATTTTTTTTCTTGTATTACATGGATCTAAAATTCTAACTAAACAATCAAAAATTACCTCGTTAAAAGAACGTGTACCAGCATGCATGGAGTTCGCTCGGCCAGTTTTACAAACAGTAAAACAAAAAAAAGAGACAAAAACAAACAAACACACATGCTAAAGTTATTGTTTTAATGCATTTTCATAACCTTCTTTATTGTATTTTTTTTTGTTATATTTAAGCTTGGAGCAAACTGACGGCAGCTAAAAGAAGCAAATCTCTGAGAAATTGGTATTACATTGTCTGTTTTTTTTTTAAGGAAAAAAGGACTTTGGGGTGGTTTTATTCATCATGTCCTCCCCTCCATAACCTTTGTAATTATCAATTATATCTACGCATAGAACTGTGGTAATATAGTTAGTATGAGTATATTTATTAGTGATTTATCATGTCATCCCCTCCATAACCTTTATGAATACATTATAATTGTTACATTTCTTTTACTTGATTCTGCAAATAGCAGCCTGCATTTTCTTTGGGGTACATGCAAAATTTTCCTAAAGGTGAAGGTAACCTGAAACATGAGAACTATCATGTACATTTTTGCTAAGATAAAAGTGCATTGGCACTTGTTTTAATTCTCCTCTTTATTTTCTAAAATACAATTACACCAAAGGGCTTTACTACCAACTCAAAGGGTTTTACACTTGTTTTTGCTTTTCTTTCTTAACTTGAATCTGATTTTTTTTATTTTTTTATTTTAATACATTGCCCACAGCAACTCGAAGATTGAAAATGTGGATATTATGTCATGTTGTTCATGCATGACATAATGACTCGCCTCCTCGATATTTTTTCCAACTTAAAGGTATGCATATTCATCTTGTTTACAAAATATGCAATTAAAATTGTAATTGTGATCTTCTATCATTTAAAAAATGCAGGAGTTTCCCACAAGTTACAATGAAACAAACTTCAGCTATATCCGATCATTGTGCGCTAGATTTTTCTTGAAGGAAGTATTAGTGGAAAAAAGTAAAACTATTTAGAATGTGTTATTTTGTAATAATTTAGGATTATTGTAAATTCGGTGTACTTGAGCTTTTTTTTATTTGTGAAGTATATGTTGATCTTTTATCTCATGTTTCATATGATTCTTACATATTATGATTTATGTTTTATAGGCCAGCAAAAATATGTGGTAGCTGGCCAAATAATGAATTTATTTTTTTAAATTAAAGTTCAATTTAGGAACGATCGTTTAATAAAAAGGCGTTCCTATTTCTACAAACAGGAACGGTTGTTTAATAAACGACCGTTCCTGTTCGTACAAACAGGAACGTCTTTTTATTAAACGACCGTTCCTATTTGTAGAAATAGGAACGCCTTTTTATTAAACGACCGTCCTTATTCTAAGAAATAGGAACGATTGTATAAATGACCGTCCTTGATTGTACAATTAGGAACAGCTATACAACCGTTTCTGTTTAGTGGTACTTTCAGTATCCCCTGGGTCAGAAACGGACGTATGTCCGTTCCTATTAAGGGTTTTTGACCGTTCCTGTTTCATAGTTCTCCACTAGTGGAACTCATGGATAATAGTGGACCTCAAGCCTTCAATTAAAACACACTATTAAAACATACCTAGTGCCAACGTTTCACTTCCAAGAAGAAACAAAGATTGGTAAAGCAATCCAATTTCAAAGTTTATTTGAAGATATATTCGCCTCTGTTGTTTCATGGAAAGAGCAAACAAAAATATAAATGAAAATACAAAGTTTAAAAGAGAGAGACCATTAATTAAGGGATATATTAAGGTGAGGGTGTTTCACTGACTATAGGCCGCGTGGCCTTAGTGCCACATCATGCTTATTATTATTATTTTTAAACACTACAAATTAGTCCAACAACTTAAATAAAATTGTACATTAGTCCTTTACATGTATTTATATATCTCATATCACTTCTAACCTTCAATATTTGTTCCTAATTAGTCTTTCAAAAAAATTTCAACACGCGACATTCACTTTTTATAAACCAATTGCATATTCAGAGAATTCGTATTTAGTAAATATATATTTTATTTAATAACATAATCAAGTATTTTATCTATTACTTTCAGTTATAAATTTCAAATCAGTGTTTTACGATATATTACAAATAATAATAATAATAATAATAATAATAATAATAATAATAATAATAATAATAATAATAATTATTATTATTATTATTATTATTATTATTATTATTATTATTATTATTATTATTATTATTATTATAGTAACTAATAATAATTGTTTACATCTTTAAAAGAAAAATAAATTGTAGCTGCAATATAACTACTGAGCTATGTTATCCTGACACTCCTAGGAAGCCATCATATCTGTGTCTGATACGTATCCGACACCGACACGTGTACGATACGTATCAGACACGCCAACTGGCTTGTTGGGTAAGCTGGCATGTCCCTACCTATCTGATACGGTCTTCGATACCTGGTTGACCCTTGCCGATATGGCTCAAAACTTCCAATACAGACGAGACACGGCTGGATACGCGCCTGTGGACCGAGAGCCCGTGGACACCCGCTCGCGCCTGTGGACCGAAGAAATTAACTCTTTTTTGTGCTGGCAGTGGGATTCGAACCTTGGACATTTGATTTGAGAGTCAAAACCTTTAACCACTACACCAAACTATCATATGTGTTACGTTTTAGTAAGTATAATATTTAATATACTTATATTA